>MU397412.1:0-25607 GCA_022578865.1 Xylaria sp. FL0043 | reverse complement strand
CTTATTTTTATTTTAAATTATATATTATTTATATTTTAAATTTAAAACCTATAAATATTATAAAAAATATTTTATATTATATATATATATTTATTTATAATATTAAATATAATTATAATTAAAAATATATACTTAAGTTTTTTATAAAATATTTAATATTATTAATTAAAAATAATAAAAAGCTTAATTATTATTATATATTAAAAAAAAAAGCATGAAAATAATTTATAAATTATTAAATAAAATTAATTTTTAAATAATTATATAATAATTATTATATTATTATTATTATTTTCTTCGGGCTTTAAATATAATATTAATATCGTTTTTATTATTTTTTTTTTATTAT
The DNA here is from genome assembly GCA_022578865.1 of Xylaria sp. FL0043. Classification (NCBI taxonomy): domain Eukaryota; kingdom Fungi; phylum Ascomycota; class Sordariomycetes; order Xylariales; family Xylariaceae; genus Xylaria; species Xylaria sp. FL0043. The sequence goes on along the minus strand of MU397412.1, from coordinate 25,258 downwards.
TAATTTTTATTTTCTTTTTTTTTTTTTATTAGGTTTTATTTTATAATTTAAGATATAATTTTTAATATTTTTTTATAATGTAGTTAATTTTTTTATATTATTTATATTATTTTTGCTTAATTATTACCGATTTTTTTTTTAAATAAAATAAATGTTGCTGCCTGCTTTTTTTTTTTTTATTACTTGATTTAATAATTATTACCGATATATTATTATTTAATAATTAACCCGGATTTTTTATTTAAATTTTTTTTATTTTTATTATTAAAATTATATTAATTATTAATAAAATTTTATTATTTATTAAAGTTTAAAAAATTTAAATTTATATTTTAAAATTATCGCCGAAACTATAAATAAAATATATTATAAAATAATTTTCGGGTAATTTATATTTAGCTTTTATTTTAATATATTTTTTTTATATTTTTTTAATTTCGTCGGCTAATTTTTTAATAAATAAAAACGCTTTAATATTTATATTATTTTATCGTATAACTAGTTATAAAAATAATATAACTTTTTTTTAATTATATTTTTTATTAACTTATTTAAATATTTTTTCGATAATTTTAATATTTTTTATTATTTAATTTTAAAATATTATAAAACTATTTTAAATTAATAAAATGCTTTTTTTTTAAAACGTTTTTTATTTTATTATAAAGTTTTAAAATATTTATTCTATAGTTTTTAAAAACTTTTTAACCGTAAATTTATAACCGTTATATATTTTTATTATTGTTTTTATATTAAGTTTTTATTAATAATAATTATTTTATTTATTTAATTTTATAAACGTTTTTAGTTTAACGTTTTATATTTTTATTTCCGGTATATTAAAAATATTATTAAAAACAATAATAATATTTTTTATTACGCTTTATCGAAATAATATATTTATTATATATAAACTAAAAAATTATATTTAGCCGAGGTATAAAAATTATAATAAAATTAAAAATTTTTTTTAAAATAAATTTAATAAATTAAATTATTTAGTTAATAAATTTAAGCCGGCTATTAAACTTAAAAAAGTTATAAATAAATATAACTTTTTAAAGCTAGTTTTTTTTTAGTTTTCTCGTAAGTTTATATCAACAAATAATATTTATATTTTATAACCGAATATATTTTTATCGTTAAATATTAATAAAATATCGGTATTATTTTAATTTAAAGTATAATTATTTTTTAATACCGGTAAATTAATATATAAATAGTTTTTATTATTTTTTTATTAAAAATTAATATAACTTTATTATTAAACAATATTTTCTATTAAATATAAAAAATTTATTATATTTAATAATTTATTTTTTTTTTATTATATTATATTAAATGTTTTAAGATTTATAATATTTAGTTTAAAATAAAATATTATTTAGTTTTTATTAAATAAAATTAAAAAAAAAAAATTAAGTTAAAAAAAATATAATTTAATTAATTTATTTAATTTATAAATAATTTTTTTATATATTTTAAAGATTTTATCGGTTTATAAAAAATTTAATTTTTATAACTTATTAACTTTTTTTATTAGCTTATAATTATTAATATTAAATATTTAACTAGTTATTATAACTTAATAAAAAAAGTTTTAAGCTTATAACTTAATAAAATAATAAATATATAAACATTATATTTAGTTTAATTATTTTTTTAATAAAAAAAAAGACTTTATTTATATATATATAAACAATATTTTATACTTTTATATTTGGTATAATATATAAAGTGACTCTTTAACATAATTTACTTTTAATACAAATAAGCCTATTTCAGCATATAAAGTTGCTAATTGAGGGGCTTAAGCTGCCATGTTTGATTAAGTTCACAACTCTCCATCATTGAGGTATCCCGGCATTATAGTTGCAAGATGCCGGGCCAAGGAAACGGTGTAACAATTCAATCCCTCAACTTCTAAGTGTGTATTTATCAGAAACACGCACTTCTAACTCATGTGTCAAAACACGACTTAGTAAAGCGGTGGCACTATGGCCGTCAAAGTAGTCAACAATATTTCCATCCATGGGTGAAGTCAACCGCCTAGGCTCCAGAAAGGGGCGCATTACCACGCTTAGGGAAGTGGGAAGTAAGCCACACTTCTACATAGTTAGACCCTAGGCTCTATTGGAGTCAGTTAAGGGCAGACTTCATAGAATGTGCCAATATATTTAGAGAATCCGTTGCGTTATTAAAGCACAAAACGCTCTTATATGCTGACCGTGGAAGAATACCTGAGGCACCGTGTTCATGCATTTATAGCCCCATTTCGTGTTCCAGACTTCCCATCATCCCAACCCTCCAAGTGGCGCATGCGACAACTAGACGATATAAGCTAGGTCGCATACAGTAATTTGTTATCTCTAAAATCTCATATGCGACATTATGCTTGCAGTTGCTGTGCGGCTAATAAACTGGTTAATCGCTCTCTCCTATGGGAATGAAGAACTGTCTAGGTTAAGTTCAATGATGAAGAAAGCGAGTCGTGGTATCCATTACAGTATAATATATCGTGTCGTAACCCGTGAAATACATTGAGCAATGCCGCGTTCCCATCACGCTCGATGCGGCTCTTTTCCGTGTGAAATGTACATTTTGCTTGACTCTATCACCGTCTGGCCTTCGATCCCGTGTCACAAACTCTCTGTTCCACATGTTAGTCATATCTCCTTAATCGTTCAACGATGAACATACCGAGCGACGTTGACTGAAATCAGTATAGAATCCATTCCAAAGCTCCCTTGCGGTACAATCTTCTTGGCCGTTTTTGGTAACACATTTTGGCTGTTTGTCCTGGCGCACCCCCTCAGACATCGATATCCAGGGCTTTGGCACTGGCCAATCTGAAAAGTGAAGGTACTTGGCCTCGTTGAAGATTGCGACTGGGTCAAACTCTTCACGGTCAGTGCCCAGGTAATTCTTGTGGTCATCGGCGCGGAATTCGCCCGTCAACAAGTCGTAAGGGCGGTGTGGAAGGATCATGGCGCTATCGCCATAGAGTTGGTTCACAATCTCCATATCATAGTCGTTACGGCTGGATGACTCGACCTGTTTCATGATGCGATCGAACTCAACCGCGCTGGGCTGGACGAGCATCAACTGAGAAGAAAGTATTTTGTTATCGGGGAATAGCCAATATGCACGCGGCATGGCAACAGGGCAGGGGGGCATCAGGAAGAGTTCGTCCATTGGCTGTAGTATAGTGGCATCGGAGTCGACGTTCAATACACGAGCGTACTGTGTTTGATTGAAGGCTAGGAGCTTTGTGAAAGATTCCGCCCATGTGGCTAGGGAAAGTCAGCAAGGATATTCGCGTTAATGCAATTCGAGTGTTGAGGGTGACATACCATCGCCGCCAGACCGCCGCTGTATTGATACGGGAACCAGCTTAACTCCGTACTGGTCTCGCGCCTTGACAAGCAACTTAGCTTCGCTGGAGTCGGGGTTTGTCTCGGTCGGGCTCATCATGTTGTCGGGGTACATCATGACAAGGTCGGCCTTCGCCTTCAGACGATATAGGGTCTCGAAGATCATAACCGAGTTGCAGAGGTATTCTTTGTTGGTCACATATTGGGTGTAAGCGTATTTTGACCAGTCGACAGAAGTACCGTCGAAGGAGGGTACGACGGCGGGCGGACAGTCGGTGTTGGAGTTCACAGCAGCCGTGGAGCCGCCTCGCATCGTTGCGAGGGTCGGGAGTCGATCATAGTTGCGGAAGGCGAGGAAGAATACGCCAACGAAAGCGAGGGCGGAAGCGGTGTAACGGATGCGTTTTGACGTTAGGATCTGACCCAGACTGGGCTTCAGATCGCTGCTGCCGGCGCCGTTTGCATCGGCGCCCTGGACTTGGCTGTATCCCCATTTAGAAGCCCATGATCCTAAGAGCGGTGCCATGGCGGGCTCTGAGATGTCTGAACGACGAGTGTTCCCGCGGTTGGGCGCGCCGCGACGAAATGCGCAAACTTTGGCTAAGCCAATCAAGCGAAACCTTGCGGCTGTTTCTTTAGCAGAATTACCGCATTGAGCGTTGTCGTGCACAGGATACTAGCGCAAGTTGTCGGTATTCTCGATGCAAGGTATGCAAAGAAGAGGCAAGCAAATGATGATAGCAAAGGTTAAACTTGAAGACAAATAGGCAGTAAGATACGTGCCTACATTTAGGGGCCGGGAGACGGGAAGAGAAGTGACGGGCAGTGATAGGGCCGACGGTAATATGTGGCTTACGTAGTGCTATGGAGGTGCTTTGAGTCTATTATAGTACTAGTAGTACGGTGTTGGGGTAGACACCAGGCCAGATACTTACGCTGATAGATACAGTTTGTTCACAATACGTAGTGTAGTGTAAAGTATTAATGATACGACCGGCATCCACAACAGAAGCAGACAGGCATTGGAAATTCATCTGTAGCGAAGATACTTCCACCCTTTACTTCGTATCTGGAGTATTGTAGTGTATAGTTGTTACCAAGCCTCAACCGCCTTCGCTGCTTTCATTTACCAGCACAGTAGAGATAGATACCCGTACTCCGTACCTACGCGGGTAAATGCGGAGGTCTCCGTTGAAGAGCTGCTTAATACTACACTAGCAGTAATTACCTAGAGCGGCTGATGAGAAACAGAGTGGTATGGTGCCTCGCTCGCCTGGCTTCTGCCCGGTCAATATAAAAGCAGTAAAGTCTTAAGTAAAGTTAATTACCTACTGTACCCTATGATCGTTTTTAGGGGTAAGCGCATTACAGTTCCCTACACTGTATTATACGGTAAGTGATGCAGGGGTTCTATTTTTAAGAACATTAACGGTCTTATTATAAGCTAATTAGCGTACTGCTGAATAGACCCTCTTGCTTTTTATACTATCTAATTGGCCAGTTTCATGTCGATCAGAGAATCGTCAATCTATTCGACACCGCCTCTCAGCGAATCAGCTATCGACTCTCCGCTCAACTACCTTGAATACGGAAGTGCATGGTTGATCGGTAACATGGCCTCCAACACAATTTGGCCCAAAAGCCATAAGTATTTCCATCTAGCTACTGCCATTCTTCATTCAGCTGTTGCGTTTCGAAATACAATATTGTAAACTCCATAGTATAGCGTGTGTACTGGTAAGAATTGACAATCGTGTCATATGAAGCAACTTCATACCAAATAACAACTATGAACCCTGCAAGCATGGAGACCCACTTGGGCAATTGCCTAACAAAGATGGATTGAGCTAAGCTTTCGCTAAGCCTTGCGCCGGCCCTGTAATCATGCGTTTCTCTATACCTAAGCGGGCCACTGACCGGCTAAAAGCTCAAGAGACAGCTGGAATAGTTCACAGTATCAGGACGCTTGTCCACGTACTGTCCGCTCGACCCTGAGCGAACGAAAATATACAGGAACTCAAGACATTTCCACGTGGAGTCTACCCGCGTGCCAACCTCGCTCAGTTGAGGAGAAGCGCCTCGCATGTTGTCCGGCCAGACATGCGCATTATATGTATAGAGGCATCGCCTGTCCGATAGGCGAGTCTGACGGCTGCGGCGCAGCACATGTGAGTCGTCTCATGTCGTCCTCCGTTACAGACCTCATACCACAGAGCAAGGAACGCTCCTTGACAACATGCCCAGAACGGAGAATGTTCTGAAGTCTGCGTGATCGTCAAATCAGCCCTAGACCAGAAATGGCCACTAATTTCCCAGCATTCGGATCCTACGACTTCAGGCGGGCCATGCGGGCCAGGCTAAGGTCAACGTCCTGACACAAACGGGCACTCGAAATACATCCTCAACCATGGGGGTTGTCGCTGTCGACACGACACTAGCCTGGAATCGTGGTCCTAGGCTGGCAGTAGGTAGCTAGTCGAGGTAGTGTAAGTGTGGCCTGGCACTATTGAACATTGAAACTCGTGCTCGCATGCTAGTTGCAGCCGTACATCGGGGGCCGGGCCTCTATCTGCCTGGCTCTCATCTGCTCGAGGACCACCCTCTCATCCTCCCTAGGAGAATTGGTTGTTGCCAGTCCAGGATAGATTTCCCGTGGTTTTCTCTTTCTCCCCACTTGTTGCTCTCCTGTATCGTAATACTATTCTTTCTTTGTTTCTCTTTTTTCTTCTCCTCATTCATGTGTATGAGCTTGTCATTTCTTTCTGTTCTTGCGCTGTCCGCGCCTGGTTTGTGATAAGAGCTTTTCATCATGCCATTGTCGTCTCTTCCTCTCCCTCTGTCTCTCCTTTGCTACCTAGCCGTCGTGTCGAGGGTTGCCGCAGATGATCCGACTCCTCTCGAAGTGAAGTGGTCCGACTCAACGTTTGGCCCTGACGGTCCTTGGCCTGCTGTTGAGGTTACTCTGGGATCGGATCAAACAATAGCTCTATATCCGGGTCGAGAGTTCCAGTCTTTCCTACTGACCAGCGACTACTGCAATAATGGCAATGATACATGTCCTGCCTCGAAGGCGCGGTTATATAATAAGGCACAATCGCAGGTCGACAACACGGGATCAACAGGCGAGATCCAATATGCGCCAGGGCCGAATTTTATGAGCGGGTTGGAAATGGCTGGAGAAAATGCACAATCGTGGATTGATAACGTTGATATTAACGGCGTAACGGTACCGAATGTTTCTCTCGCGCTTCTCTCCGAATCGTACGCCGCCTACCCAGACGGCACATGGTATCCTCTCTCAGTTGGTTGCTTGGGCATTGGCGCGCCAGACACCGTCAACCAATCCTTCACCACCTTCGGACCATCAATCAACGCGAGTCTAATTCCCGGCTGGCTGCATTCCCAAAATCAACTCCCATCCAATTCGTTTGCTATGCATATCGGTTCCGCCAACCCGGCTATGCCAGGCTCATTATACTTCGGAGGTTACGATCAAAACCGCATAATAGGGGATATTCTCAGTGAGACGGACGATTATACGAAGGTGATTTCCTTGAACGATATCAGCCTCAATGTTGTTGATGGCTCCTCGCCTTGGGGCTTTAACTCCAAGAGTGGTCTCCTTGCTGCGAATAACGCATCAATCTCGTCGGGAGGTATCAAAGTATCAGTTGATGGCTGTTCGCCGTACCTAACGTTACCTCAATCGACTTGCGATGCCATCGCGTCGCACCTACCCGTGAAATACAACCAGAAACTGGGCTTATACATTTGGCAACAAAATGATACAAAATATTCCCAAATCGTCAACTCGGCATCTGCCCTGGAATTTACGTTTCTTGGTAGCTCCAATACGCAGCGCGTCAACATCTCGGTTCCTTTCCGCCACCTCAACCTCACCTTAACCGACCCGCTCGTCGATTCTGACGAGCAATATTTCCCCTGTTACACTGGGCCCAGCAGCGGATATACTCTCGGACGAGCTTTCTTGCAGGACGCTTTTGTTGGGGCCAATTGGGATTCCAAGACGTGGTGGCTTGCACAGGCACCTGGGCCGAATATCCCTGGTGCAGAGGTTGTCACATTGAACCCAGGTGATACCGAGATTAAGGCTAGTTCGAATGATTGGAAAGAGTCCTGGTCCGGATCTGTAAGTGCTCTACGACAAGTCCTTAAACATCCGCCTAAACTTCTTGTCTTACTCTCACGACTCGTGTGATATCATTTTCAGCTGTTCGCTATGAATAATTATTTCCTTGAAAGGCGACATTTACTAACCAGTTACTCTAGTGGAAAGCTCTCACTCCTGATGAGGTGGCAAGCTCACAAACAGTATCGCTTCCCAGCCCTACTACCAGCGCAGTTTCCTCATCAAAGTCGTCTTCGTCGTCTGGCGGGCTATCGACCGGAGCGGCAGCTGGCATTGGCGTTGGTGTGGGTATAGCCGCACTTGCTATCATCGGCGCACTTGTGTTCTTCATCCGTCGCCGCAAGGCTTCTTCTCCTAAGGCTGAGCTTGCCGCCCATCCAGACGGTACATCACACACACCTCATGAAACACCAGCCGGGACATACAACCCGCCAAACGGCACACCCCAGCAGGGGTACTATGCGCCGGTTAAGAATCCCGCTACTGGTTCTCCTGAAATGTCGATGGCCTACTCTCATAGCCCTAACTCTGTGAACGCGACCATGTATGGCCAGCAGTACCCTCAGCAATACCCCCAACAGTACCCCCAACAATATCCTCAGCAGTACCCCGGTGGATACGTTCAGCCTCACCCCCAGGAGTACAGCGCGGAGCTGTCAGCTGGCAATCACCCCACGGAACTTCCAGGTCCCGAGGTATACAACAATCAAGCTGCTCCAGCACCACCGCCGAACGTCCAAAATTCTCCGCACCCGAGTCATGAGCTGCCACATTCAGCCCATTAACAGTGCTGAGCCTTGGGATATCTTTCCCATATAATGATGGCAGAGCTAACTAATGCGGATTTGGGTTACAGCCGGCGTTCGGGGTTTCATTATTTGTTTTCATTCGTCTGTTTCCAGCACACGATCTTCTCACATACTACTTTCTATTACCTGTCTGCTAAAATATCGCGTTTTTATTTCAAAGCCACGCGTGTACTATGATTCCATTTCGAAGAAAGAAGGCAAAAGGTATTTTAGCCAGCATATACTATACTACAGTAGAGATATCCCAAGGGAGAGATGGAGTGAGTTCAAGAGACGGAAAGGGGGTGCAAAACCCGCCCAGTTGTGTTATTACCATACACACCATGTGTCAGCTAGCATAGATAAAATATTACCACTATCAACATCAATGCATTCAGTACCTACCAGCTGATATTATATCTAGGACTCTTGTAATGGAACCTACCCGTCTTCTCATCTTTCACTCTCTTGAAATCTAATTTGTGTGTTGCATTCAAACCAGTTCTTGACAGCGTTTCCAATAACGCCACAGGAATCCTTCGAGCCCCTCTTATGCAGAAATGGGGCGTGAGCCATGCTTGATTGCCGTCCTTATAGCTTAGTGTACTGCAGTATGCACGCGACAAAGCCACCACTGGATGTTTGCGGCCGCAGTATGGGCCGGCTGATAAGAATTCTTTTCTTCCTTCCCTATCATCTCTCGGCACTCAGGGTGAGAAATTGGGGGCAAGACCGCAAAGTAGTATAGTCCAGTCTCCGTTATTGGATCTCAATTCCCTTTTCTCAATCATTTGCGACCTACATACTAGGGTTTCATAAGGGGAAGACTGCGAGCAATGTTAGTTTGTCATCGAATGAGACCGACCGCCTGGACACGCTGACGTGATCATACTTACCAACACACGCTTCGCCCTGCCCTAGTAGAAGCACTAGTATTATGGTGGTCAGCTGTTTCAGCAAGCGCTAACCGCGAGCATGGCCGCGTCTAAAGCCGCCACGCCATGCGTCAATGCGCGCTGTCAGCCAGTGAATGGTGTGCGGGAGTATTAATAGTGCATTAAGTAGATGGGGTAACGGGTAGTGCTTACGCTATCTTGATAGAAGCCTCTCGGCTCGGAATGGTTCCTTGGGTAGCGCAGTCCCGGTGATGGCATGTCGCATGGAGGTAAGATTGCGATGGTTTCCGACGCGGTGGGTATTGCGATAACTGCAATAGGCTGTGCGCGCTTGGAAAGGTGATTGGCATTTTTGTGTCATCAGAATTTAGATATGTTTTTCAGTCAATGCTTATGCTTGGCTGCATCTACTTTGTATCGAAATCTAGACGTAGAAGCAACACGGTTGAACACTGTGGAATATGGGCTCTTCGTTATGGGATGAGACGGAGTGATTGAGTGGTGGTACAGAATTAAGTCTCTGTGACGTCAATTATAGTAGTATAGCTGACTTGACAGCACAGGAACTGTCGGTCCATTGCTGCTGGTTGCCTGGATGCGACGTTGATAGAAGCTCGACCGTATTCAATCTCAGGATGAATAACTTCCTCCATTTCATCGATATAGGAAAACTTTTGGGATAATCCTACAGTTTTGGATGTTCCGTGCACGGTGCTCGAAACAATTAGGCTTTCATTTAGCCAAATACATATTGCGTCGTTCGTGAAACCCCCGCCTTGAAAGTCTGGGCCAGGATTGGCACCTTGATAAAGCTCATCAAGTCTGTCGCTGTGAAACCTTTCACTATGTCTTGTCTCTCAAGAATCTGTCAACTAAGTCCCGGAGTCGAGGAATTCTCGCTATGGGTCTAGTCAAGTCCAAAATGACCAGTACCTCGGCACCAGAGCCCCAAGCTTCACTGGATTACACCACGTCGGAGGCGGGGAACCCTTTCGTCGAAGGGTGGTATACGGACCCGGGCTCGGCGACATATGACGGAGTATTCTGGGTGTATGCGGCACCTTCATGCGCTTCAGAAAAACAGACGTATATAGATGCATTTTCTAGTCCGGATCTGATCAACTGGACTAAGCATCCAAAGGCCCTCACAGCCGCCAACATCCCCTGGGCGACGAAAGCATTGCGTGGTCCGACACCAACCTCGCGAGATGGGAAATACTACATATATTTCAGCGCCAATGACATTCAGAAAGACGAGGCCGCAGTGGTGGGCGGGATAGGGGTCGCGGTGGCGGATAAGCCGGAAGGCCCTTACACCGACGCACTCGGCAAACCACTTATTGGCGACTTTCACAATGGCGCCCAGCCAACTGACCCAGATGTCTTCATCGACGATGTCGATGGAAAGGCGTATTTATACTACGGGGGCCAGTCCCACGCCAACATAGCTACGCTTGATGAAGACATGACTTCGATCAAGACTTTCAACGACGGCACAAAGTATAAGGAGATTACGCCCAGGAATTACTCTGATGGTTCCAAAGTCATCAAGCGCAACGGCATCTACTACTTCATGTGGTCTGAAGGCCGTCAGTCCGAGCCTGACTACTGTGTCTCGTACGCCATGGCGGACAATCCTCTAGGTCCTTTCAACAGGATAGGCAAAGTCTTACAGCAGGACGGCGCGGTCGCCAAGGGAGCCGGCCATAGCAGCGTTATCAATGTTACAGGTTCCGATATTTGGTATATCCTATACCACCGTCAACCGCTAAGCGAGAACGATGAGAATCATCGTACTCTTGCCTACGACCGCATGTACTTCAACGCAGACGGCACAATTCAGCCAGTAACTATGCTTGTGAAGGATAACTTCGCCGACGGGAAGATGCTTGCTTGGACTACATACGGTGGGGAATGGTCAGTAGAAGATCAGCGCCTCACAGTACAAAACGCGGGTGGCGGCATGGCTATGCTGGACACCAACTTTTCGGATCTTGTGTTCGATGCTACGATTGCGACTATCGAAGGGAACGGACACCCCGGATTGCTCTTTCGCGTGACCGAGCTCTCCGCCAAGACACACAAGTATAAGGGGTATAAGGCAGCCATCTCTCCCACTGGGGTTATCACCCTTGGTAAGGCTGACCTTGGGAAATTTACGGACCTAGCTCAAACAAGGATGAATATGGCTATGGGAGAGGAATATCACGTCAGAGTAGTAGCAGTAGGGGCTGACATCATGGTGTTCGTAAAGGATATGGACAAGGCTAAGATCACATTCACCGATGAGTCGTTTACGACTGGGGCAAACGGTGTAAGAGTTTTCAATGCAGCTGCGAAGTTCGGCTCGGTATCGGTCGCTAAGGCGCCGAATTCTACTTCCCAGATATAGAGCTTCACCAACGCAATGAGGTGTTAATAACCTCGGAACTTGCAGGTTGCTTCTTGCTCTGGGCTTTGTCATGGAGTGGAAGTCTTTAGGACATAATGACTGTTTCGAGGCTATTATTGCTACCTTTCCCCTTTTACAAGGCCGGTTTAAGCTCGTATAAAATGACATGGAGCTCGATATCTAATTGTATGTTTCATTTAGTACATATGTCTACGTACTTTTACTACCTTTTTCTAAGATGTGAAGCTTTGGGGTTTCAATAACAAATAAAGGGCGCCGCTCGATGATCCGACCCATGGAGTAAGAGGCGCGTTGTTCATCCTTGAAAATCAAGGTATCTCAATACAAACTTTCCCTGAGTATTTCCCACTCTCCATATACTCATATGCTTCTTTTAGCCTGTCCAGCTTGAAGACCTTCGAATCAAGCACTGGCCTGAGTCTCTCAATATTCCCCTCAATGGCTCGGCACATGTCCTCCATCTGCAATCTGTTTCCAACCCACACACCGCGACTAGTGAAAAGATTCGCCCATGAGTCTATAAGTGTAGGCACCTTAGCATCCCCTTCAAACCCAGCAATAGCACCAACTACAGCCACAGTCCCATCTAGCCTCAGACTTTTAACACTTTGCTCTAAGCCTGAAGGTCCCGTCACATCAACGACTAGATCTACACCCACGCCCCCCGTCAGTCGCTTCACTTCCTCGCCCCAATTGAGCGTCTCGCGATAATTCACAGCGTGGTCTGCGCCTAGCTTCTGGAGCAACTCCGCCTTCTTCGGAGAGCTCGTCGTGGAGATAACCCTCGCCCCGACGGCCTTCGCAAACTGTACCGCAAATAAGCTGACACCCCCGGTGCCCTGCGTAAGCAACCACTGCCCAGCACTCAGGGGTCGTCCGCCACCAAACAGCGCATTCCACGCCGTCAGGCCGGCGCAGCTCAGCGTAGCGGCTTCGATAAATGTCAAGCCCTCGGGCATTCTCACAAGGCCATGTTCGTCGAATGCTCCAAAGGTGCGAAAGGTGCCGTCAGTTGTTGCGCCGAGCTGGCTAGAGGTGTTGGCTTCCGTCGGCGGCGCGGCAATATAGCCTGGGAGTGACATTGTCACTACTTTGTCGCCCGGGGCGAACCGTGTTACGTGTTTCCCGACCGCTAGAACGATGCCGGCCCCGTCGGAGCCCGGAATTACATTGTCTTTGAAGCCGAAAGGGTATTGCCCCCTTGCGACCACTAGGTCTCGAAACTGCTGATCGTTAAGCTAGGGCTATAGCTAGAGCTAGGAGGTGCTTGTCTTACGTTTAGCGATGCACCTTGGACTGTGATATTCGGTTAGTTCAGACCTTAGACGGCGAGTTGAGAGACTTGCGCTTTACTAAGACTTGATTATCACCCAGTTCAGGTAGTGGCTGCTCCGATAGTTTGAGAGATGCTACGCCGTCCGGGCCGGTGACGTTCCATTGGGACGTGGTCTTCGGAATTGGTTTGGCCATAGTATACTGTATGGATGCGCAACTCGCCCGTGAAAATCTCAATTATGAGTCTGGTGGCAGCATCACACAACTTCCGAAACAGACCTAAATGTCGATATATATACCTTATATGAGTTGCTTCATTTGTCAGCTCTGATAGCCGTGGAGTGTTTTATATCATGTAAGCTACATCCCACGACATGGGTACAGTCTTCAACGTGATGTTGATTGTTCGTTATACCACATTAGTCACGATCCATTTGGAGGGCTTTTACGGTGATAGCATCCAAATTCCATCACTTTCATTCTTGTATCTAAGACAAGAGGGGCCCTTGTTGAAGCGAGACATTAGTTGAAAGTATGGTCATGTCTTCTATGGAGTTATCTGTGTCGGACCCCGAAGAAGACATCCGCCAATGAGACAAAACCGCGTAATATGTTGTTTATCCGTCCTCAATCCCGATTCAGCAGCAAGCGATCGAACCAAACATTTCCGAATGATTTTTATTTCCAGACTACTAAAAAAATATAACTACGCTGAGTTACCTTCTACGCTTTTTACACGGATATTAAGATATCTCCGGTTGTGCTGATTCTGCAAGCGTTTATTAATCGGAAAACCATTACTACCTCCGAATTCCAAAGACCATCTCCACTGAGTAGCATATATTCCTAGGATAGCATTATGTATACAATTCCATGGATCCATAGCATGTAGACTAATGCACTGTTCTGGTTGTCGTTATGGCCGTGCCGTAAGGGGGGTTGTATGTACACCAGTGGTTCCTAAAATACTGCTTCTGTCGGCTTTTAAACTTTCGATCACAGGTAGTATGCTGTAGAGGATGGACTTCAAGAACGGTAGAATTAAAAGAGCTAACTACAAATAATGCTTAGTGCTCGAAGGGCGCATTGTCGCAAGCCATCTTTACCAAGGAATATGTTCAACGGACCGGATAATACGGGCTCGGATACTGAATTATTATCTCCTTCCATGCAGTGCGCTGCTTGCTGATTAAAGAGCAGAATGCTGTTAGTAATAGCATACAGATGAAAATTCAAACAACTCGCAAGATTTATAACTGCACGGCAAGCGCGCTATCCCCTGCCTCACAATCTCACGATCAAGCCGATCACGTAAACTTTCTAAGTTCCAGGGTTGCAATCATGGCGCCTTCTATTAGCGTTACATGGCTACTTACTCAGCAGCATACGCATGAAGCATGCCAAGTCTTTAATAGCCTATCGCGATATTGAACTATTGCCATGCATGGTCACACGACCATAAAGACGGTCAAAAAGAGATAGATAGCCTACTCGTTTCGAATATCGTGTCTTCATGGTAACTTTAGCTACAAGCAGTCGAAGAGTTAATTATGTGGCCTTCCGAAATTTCTTTGGTATATTGCTAAATCTCAAACACGCACTGCACTGTTACCAGCCCACATCATGCTCCTTGCTTTAGACGCCAGTCATCCCGATCTAGAGCACTTTCTGAGCATTCAATGGTGTGCCAAGCATCTCCGCACAACAGGTGTACAAATCTCAACGGGACCAGGACGCCACCTTATCGCCACTGGAGAAGACGAGCTGTGGTCCCGAACGCTCAATACAAATGATACAATACCATACTTTATCGCATTCTACCCCATTCCACAAGGTGACAAATTGCCTATCACCGAGGTTACTGCTTTCGCAACTCTCCGCAGTGGCGTACAAGGGTTTCCGGGACAAGTGCAGGGTGGCATCATTGCAACGCTACTTGATGGCATCGCAGGCCTAATTCCGGGCTTCAACAGGCAGTTAGGCGCCTGGGCCGCTGTGCCCTTCGTCACGGCGTACATGAACACCGTTTATGTTCGGCCTGTACCGGCGCCAAGCACGGTTATGCTATCGGCTCGGACTACAAGGGTGGACGGACGAAAGGTCTTTGTAGAAGCCTGTGTCAAGGACGACAAAGATGATGTGCTGGCCAGAGCAGATATACTTTTTATTGAAATTAGGGCTTGTTTATAGCTCAGAACGGTGGAGCATCACGATGTAATGATCGTATCAAAATGAAGTAAATCATGCCCTCTGAGTAGTATGTATCGTGAAGCTGTCTCACAAAATGCTCATACACGGAAAAATAAGGAGGGAGAGGGAGTATTATATGTGTGCGAAGGTCTATTTAGTATTAGTTACGGGATAAGACTTTGCGACACCGTATTTGCTCTCCTTATGCTCTTGTCAGTTACCAATATCGCTGGCCTCCCTTAGCTTGACATAGCACTGTTCTGGTACAGTAGTGAAATACTCAGTCGCTTGATAAGAACTCAGCTCTGGCGGACAAGCCTCGAATACAAAGTTCCAGACGAGTAGAACCAGCACGATGCGAAGTTCCATGTACGCCAAGCGTCTCCCGGCGCAGCCCCTAGGCCCAGCACCCAAGGTCATCGATGGCCCAGCATGGGGATCAAACTCATAATCTGCGAACGAAAGATCCTCTAGCAGCGCTTCGCTACCGGCTGTGGCATGGGCCTTGTTGGACTTGGTCTTTCGCAACCATCGCAAGGGTTGAAAGTCTGCCATATCATCTTCGCGCCACGCTCCGACCTTGTCTTTCGCTGCTTGACTGGTCTCGCTTCGCAAATGCTCAGGTATCTGCATTGCTGGCTCCACAAAGCTCAGCGAGCGTGTGTTAATGATTAGCGTGGTACCCTTAGGAATTTTATGTCCGAGAATCTCAGTGTCTTGCAGAGCTTCGCGTAACAACAGCGAGATGGTTCTGGTATGTCGCATTGATTCTTCAAGGAAGGCATCAACGTAAGGGGCAGATGCCGTGAGAATCTCTCTTGTGTTAGGCTGGCGCTTGGCAAGGAAAGCGTCCGCGAAGATTATTTGAAGATGGCGACGCAACGTCTGCTGAGTCTCTGGGGCATCAGCTAATGTCTTTACCGTCCAGGCAAGGGTGGTAGCAGTAGTGTCATGTCCGCCTAAGATATAGAGGAACAGCTCGTCGCGGAGACGAGCGGAGTGGACATCAGGCTTCCGGCCTTCTCTCTTCGCAAGCGCTACCTCACGGAGTATCATGCTGTCCATGGCAGAATGGATGGTCTGTGATTCTAGCTTGGATTGGTCTGATGAGAGCGAAGTTAATCGTTCCGCCGCCCGAGAAATCTCCCCATGAATGACTCGGTCCTTGCGAGCAAAGGATTTCCCCAGCCTTGTGAAGCGCTTGAGGAGCCAGATGTGCGGGCATGGAAATGGAGATGAGAAACCGATGCGCATGGTCTCCTTTACAGCTACGACATTCTCGAAGTCTTCTGATATTGAAGCGCGAGGAAACACAGCACAACCGTGAGTGGAACTCACGGTGAAAGATTGTCCAGTGCTGGCTCTTGAACGAAGCTCCTGCAACTGTCGAGGCATCGCATCATCTTGGCTATCTGGCCTGCCAAATGTAACTGCCATGATTATGTCTAGAGCCGCATCGTTCAGATCCCCATACGCTTCAAAAGGCCGGCCTTTCGCTAGCTTGGCTTTCATACGCCACAAATTCACGAGATCTAATGTCTTCTTATAGGCAGCTGGTGCTGAGACCTGAGAGAGCTGATTAGCTGTGCTACCACGCTTGAACGGGAGCAAGAGAAACTTGGACATAGGGAATAAAACTTGCCTCGTGCAAGAAGCTGGGTGTCATCAAGTCTTTAGTCAACTCCTTATTGCCCTTGAAGCGGGGGTCGGAGCTAGTCATGGTGATGAGACTGTTTGGAACAATGCCGCGAACGGTCGCAGCCGTTCTACCGCTGCGATCGAACTCCTTTGTACGCCGAGTTAAAATGTCGAAAGACTCTCGGTAATCGCTCAGAACGACACATGGCCGGGCGTAAGGGGCCAAAAAGACTTGTGTGACAGGTGAATTGTGCCTCCGGGAAAGAGACCCGAGCCAGACACGGTAGCCCTTTCCGCTCTGAATATACTCTTTGATCTCCGGGTAGTCTCCCATGAATCTATCCAGAGCAGCCGAGTTATAAGGGATCCCTGGGAGAGGTCGAGGAAACCCTAGACGGTAAATATAAAATGCAAGTACAACCAGGGCAAGGCCAAGGCTCAGCATTGACAGAGTACTATCACAGCCCAACCCCATCAATAGAACGAAACAACGCTCCAGAACCCTCGACATCTTCATTGATAGACTAGCAATAATCGGAATTTTTAGAGATGCTATCGCCATAGTACGTAGTAAACCGGATGCTAATGAGCAGATATTTATCTGTTTTCTCCTTTTAGGTAAGCTAACCTATGTCAATGATACTTGTAAGTCATTAGTACCCTAGCTATCAACATCTATCAATGCATGAGACTGATAGGCTATCTCGCGTAAGACAAGGTCATGCAGGTAAGACGCCATTGCAACGTTAGTTCACGAGGAGACCGGGGATGTGGGGTTTGAACCGTTTAGTGTTACTCATCAGCATGTGAAATCTTTCCGGCTCAAGTTGAAGATAAAGAAATGTGTGTGGAAAATTCCGGCTTGCCTCACGAGAGTGCTACGGACTCTACCCCACCCCCTTAGCAAGGACCGAGCGCATTCGTAGTCGTCGCCATGTAATTACTACAAAGAGGAGGGAGGAGATGGATTGTATCATTACTGAAGAAATATTCATCTTCCAATTTTTTCTTAATCTCTGTGAGCTACACGCTACTGGAAAAAGAATTGAGATGTAGGCTTAACCCCATAAAGGGGTAACAATCTTCTGAAAAAGGCAAAGAGTAATAGACCCTGCAACACAGTGGTAACGACCAGAATTCATGCATCCAATTCCCGAACAAGACTCTTCATGACAGCATCGAGATCCTCCGCTGGTAGTCCCAGCTTCTCGTAATCCAGGACTTTCGAGTTGTAGTCCCCTCCATATCCCTCCTTAAATACAAGGGCAAACAGCAGCATCATACGCGCAGTAGGATTAGCTACAGGCTCCCTGGCATCCTGTAGAACCTTGTTCGTGCTGACATTGGTAATTGTCCAATCTTTCTCTGTGGTACCAGTAGCACGCATGGCACTAGCGAGAAAGTCTTTCTGGCTGGCGTAGAAGGAGCTGCAGTAAATGAATTGGTTCTTGTAGTCCGACAGCTCAGCCTCAGGAAGGGCGAAGAGCGCAGCCAGGGTCTCACCGACTCGTGTGAGCGTGGTGACGTTCGCCTTGACATTTCCTTCGTCATAAAACGCCGCGGTTCTGTTCTTCAAGTTGATGCCGTAGAGGCCCAACCGGATGCTAAATTCCACCCAAGGGTTATTAGTCACCCCAATCCAGCTGCTGACACCGAGGTCTTCAATCAATTTTCGGTACGGCGCCTTCTCGTTCATTATCTGCATCTCAGCATTCAACTTGGGATGCGTGGGATCAGATCCGAACTCGCAAGGGACGATATACGAAACGCCAGCTTTAGCTGCAGCTTTGATCAGCGGAACTTGGGCATCATATGCGGTGAATGCCAGGGCCAGGACGAGGACCTCTTGCCCCTTCACTACAATTCACTTGGTTAGTAATTCCCGATTACAGCGAACCATGAAGTCTTTGCAGAGCAAGCGATGCTGTTGCGCATGATCTTGGGGGAAAGGGTTTCACATCTTTTCTAAAATTAACTTACAGGCCCGCAAGGCAAAATCCTCGTCGTTGTAGTCGCCAACGTGGACTGCCACGGCCGATGGGAAATCAGTGGCCGAACCAGGCCGGGTGAGCACAGTTGTATTATGACCGGCTGCTAGAAGGGCGGTCAAAATGGGCGCACCAATTGTGCCCTTTGCGCCAACGACTGCCACGTTACGAATTTGCTTTGCGGATGCCATGCTGATACCGAGAGACCTGTCTAAGAGCGAGTTGATAAATAGGGGGTAGTGCGATGAAAGTGCGACTCAAAGTAATCCTGCAATGATGATGCATGAAAATATAACAATTGCACGAAATTCTTCAAAGCCATTGTTTTATATGAATCTTGGAACAGAACAGCACCTATAATCCCTCTCTCGGCGTCCGTTCGGGCGGACCTTTCACAATTCTATCCCCTGTCATGTTACTGCTAGAGCCGTGGCGCCCTCGGTCGACGGATCTCAATGAGTCCATACTACATCTCGATCCAGCTCTATAGCGCGGGCTTAGCATAGTCATCATTGTGAACTGGTATCCGATCGTGGGCCCTGAGAGGTGAAGTGAAAGCACACCCGGCATTTGTAAGCCCGCACTAAACCACCTCATTTCTCCGCTTTTTTCGGGACCGGAGGGCTCGCAGCGCGGAACAACTACAACAGCGAGGGTCGACACTTGGGAATGAAATGCGACCCGAATAAAGATCTCGCCCAGCGCTTTCGTTGATTACATCAGAACTTGAACAGCACTGGCCAGATATTGAAAAACCTTTGGCGATAAGCCTCTTAATTAGCATACCAGCCTAATTAACTGGGTAAGCATTAATCAGTGATTGCAGGACTTCAATGGTGAAGTTCAATCAAGAATTAGAATTCTAGTGCCGAGGGTATTATATGTGGCACTAATTTTATCACAATTGACTAGGGTAGTGATAAGTTATTCTGCTCTATAGTAACTCCATGGCAAAGAACAATGGAGCAAATGTTTTAAGGTAGATTAACTAGTAAGAAGCCGATGGTTATGTAGTTGTATGAGTATAATAACAGGCCGTAAGAAGGAACTATCCGTGCTTAGCTTATGTATTCCTCTTCTTAACTAATGGTAGTCTTAAGATTAGACAAGTAGGTCTGTGCATGCGCCGCGAAGAGCCTAATAAACTTGGTGCATATTATCTTATATGCTCACCTTAATTGTATTACCTATATTTAACGTTCCATTCGTTTTCGACTGTAATTCCCTCTGCTACTCTGCTTCGAGGTCTGACCGGTGACAACTGAACCAAAACGGTTGTATCTGAATGATGAGAATCTGGCACAAGTGCATCGCGCAAGTCATCTTCCACGGCACCGTTAGTACCCGAAAATGGATGGGCGTCTTCTTTATTTAGTACTGTAGACTTGAGGATTGATGCGCCCTAAGTTCGGGGTGCACGCTTCTGGTTAGACCCTTTCGATCTTGGGCCTTCTGAAGATGGTATAGAATTGCTAGTTTTCTTGCGCCGTATGGCAAGCCAGACTGGGCGCATCGTTGGTAGGCACGCTGCGGTTTGTTAATGTTGTTTTCCCGACTAAGTATTAATCTTACCTGAAATAATGGCGAGATCGGCCTTTACTATCGCCTATATGGCTTGGTTTATAAGGTTTTAGCTAATATTTGGTCCGGTTGACTTTATTACGACTACTATAAGTCGCAGTATAAAGGCAATGTAAACATTTCTTTATTAACTCCGAGTTTTACGACGATATAATAATAAAGATATTTATAAGCCTTTTAACAAGAAAAAAGAAATAAGTACTCGCTTTTAGCTTGTCGAAACGTTTAAGCGAATTATATAGGGGATCGGTAGAGCTAAAAGGGTAACGTCGATTAGAATATTCGGGATGGATATGCCGAACAGGAATTTTTGGCTATCGATATTGTAAGCTGCCTTTATAGTTTTATTCTAGAAGCCGCGAGTGGGTATATATTGTAATAAGGTGAGCAGGAACTATGTTAAAAAGATTAAGAGTTGGTTTAAACGACGCGGTTGCGGAGAAGAGTATTATAGCTATTTTCTACGCATTTATTATACTAGCAAGAATACCGACTAAAAGCTTGATGCTGTTATTTTTATTGAATATTTGCTAGTATAATGCAAGTATTAAGAACTTAACGAATATAATGATATTAGTATAAGTAAGCTTTAACGTGAAAAGTTTGATGGACTAATACTTTTATAAATGAGGGCTAAACGTCTTAGCGTGTTTTCTAAGACCTCGAGGTATCCTTGAGACTATTAGTCGAATTAACGCTAAATAAAGTGGGTATTATATACACTATAATTTATTAGTAAAAAGCCTAGTCGTAAAGCTTTAAAAGGTGTTAATAATTATTTATATATAATGTTTCGGCTTAATAATATATAAGTGTTATAAGGATAAAAAAGTTATTAAACTAAAAGCTAGCTTCGTTTTTTTATTAGCATTATAATCGAAGAATAATATAAGTTAAAATAATCGCGTAAAGGATTATTGAAGATATATATAAGTTTAGCTATATAGTTTATGAAAAATAAATTAAAGTAAGTAAAAGTTGATTTATTTTTATAAAATTTATAAAACAAGATATCGTGGTTATTTAAGTGTTAATGCTTATTATTATAAAGCTAGCGCTTTTGTAGTAATTATAATTTTATAACCATATATTATTTTAATAAAAAAAGCTAAAATAAGTCGAGAAAACTACCTAGGTAAATAAGTGAGGGATATATATAGGAAATATAAATCGAATCTAACGGTGTATAGCTCTTGGCCTCATAGCTTATATTAATATAGAAAATAATAAATAAGTTTAATATACGCAACGTTAATGTGGTTTAACCTTTTTTTTTCGAATTTTGCTAGCATTAACTTATATATATAATAATATAAAGAAAATATAGCCCATTAAACTAATTAAAACGTAAGTATTTTTATTGTTTTTTTTAAATTATATATGTGCTAAAAATCATTATATTAATAATAATTACGTATTATTATATCGATCACCGAAATTAAAGTAAGAATTTTAACGTGTGAAAACATTTTATTGTTAATATAAAGAAAAACAAGGGTTTTATATAAGTTAATATTATTAAATTATCGTTTAAAAAGTATTATTAACATTATATTCCGTAAAAACACTTAAGGTTTTAAATAATAAATTATTATTTATCTAAAAATAAACAAAAAAAATTACGGTAATATATAATATATAATAGCCGGGTTAGTTTTATAAGATTTATATTTTATTTTTTTAATTAATAAAATTATTATATTTATATTACCTTTAATTATATAGTTAATAAAAAAAAAAAACAAAGGAAAAATATAAATAAACTAATGAGCAACTTATATTATAACCTTAAAATATAAGTTTAAAGATTATCACACTTTTTTATTTATTGCTCGTATATCGATATATAAAAAGTGAGGTTATATTTAACCCTTTATTATAGTATTCCTTATATATAAGCTATAGTTTATTTACTACCGCTTATCATAGATTTATTGCGCGTGAAAGGTCATCTTATAGCCTACTTTCACTTGGCGCATTTATATAATATTTATAGACGTTTTTATATCAAGTAAAAATGTCGCTAATAATTCGAAGACAATCTAGATATCAATCTCTCCTTTTTTTTTTTATATAACTAATTCTTCAAACTTGCTAAACAACCGACCAATATATTTTATAAATCTTTTTATAGTTCAAAAGATTAATCGATTCTTAATGACGCTACTTTTTGTTTTTGTCCCGGGTGCCTTTGGAACTCCCGAGGGCTTTGAGAGGATCATCCCTTACCTTGGGGAACTCAAGACATACCCAGGATTATACCCGAGCTGCAATCTACCTGACCTATTGACTGCGGACTGCTCAAGTGACGTCGCGGCTCTTAGGGACACGCTACTCTTACTTTTAGATAACGGGCGGGATTTCGTCATTCTCGCTCATTTATTCGGGGGTGTAGTCGCCGGTGGCGCTGCAAAGGGCCTCGACAAGGACAGTCGCAAAGCCGAAGGCTACAATAATGCAGTCCTTGGACTCATTTATTGTGCTGGAAACATGTGAGCGAAACCTTGTTTTTACTTTCCTTTCGTGTATTACCTTGGACTAAACTTAGCTTTCTTCGGTAATGAATAGTTTACTGATATTAGATCAAATAGCACGTTAAATGGTAAAATATTGTTCGAGGCAGTGGGTGGCGCATACCCTCCCTTCATTAAGTCCAACAAGCCTTCGGAAGGCCTTGCGCTTATCGAACCGGTAATGTAAATCCTATACAACGACTGCGAGCCAGACCCAGAGCTTGATAAATTTATGAACCCCTATGCGCTAAAAGCCTTCGAAACAAAAGCACTAGCGCCGGCATAGCAAAATAAAGGGTTCGATGGAAAAAAACTATATATCCGTACTATCCGGGACTAATGCAATCCCTGCTTTTTACAGGTGAAGATTTTGTTTTTTTTTCTTTAGCGCTTAAATGGTAATAATCTTTAATATTTGTTTTATATACACAGGACTTATAGATTAAGAAGTTTAATGTAAAGTGAGATATTATAAACTTTAATATTAAGTATATATTATTTATTAATTAGTTAAAACTATTTATTAAGTAAATTATCAAGTTTATTAACGAAGTTATAAAACATTAAAATATTTTTATAATTATTTAATTAATAATAACCGTAATATTTATTTATTTAATATCGTGCAAGGTTATTAATTAATTATTTTTATAATAACTTAACTTTTTATAAATATTTATTTATATATAAAAATTTATTTTATCGTATATTTTATAATTATTTCCGTAATAATTATAGGCTTTTATATTTAATATAACTTGAGATAAAAAATTAATACTTCGTTTATTATTAAAGGTAACCTTTAAAAATGTTTTTTAATGATAATTAACATTAATATTATAATAAGTTTTTTATATAAATTAACTTATTTTTTATAAAATACGGTGTTTATTTATATATTTTTAAAGAAATAATATATATATTAACTACGATATATATTTTCGACTAAACTTCGGCATATAATAATATTATTTTATTAGCCGTAAAAATTATATTAGCTTTAGTTTACTTTATTAATTATATTCATAAATCCTCGATTATTATTTATTTAATTTTTAAATAAAGAACGGTTAACGAAATTTAAAGTGGGCATATATTTTTTTAAATGTTTTAACTTTTACTAGTTTTAATATAATAGTTTAAATAATGGGTTTTATTTAACTAAAAAAATATACGTTTATATAATATAATTATTCCATTATTATATATAACGTTAATAATATAATAATCTTTAATGTTTATTTTTTTCTATATTTAAAGTGAAAGGCCTTACATAATTACTTTAAGTATAATACTTAAAAAAAAGGTTTAGTGGCGTAATACGCGAGCTCGCCCGAATATTATATAATTAATAGCGGTTAAGCCTAAGGAGTTTAAGGAAACGTTATATAAAAACATGATAGCTTTATTCTCTTTAACTTTTCTTTTGTTTTAATAAAAATTTTTTAAATAAATCCTGGTTTATTTTCTTTAAAGGCAGTGAAATACACGGTAAAAAAGAATTTTAGCCGAGGTAATAAACTATTATAGACTTTATATATATCTTAAAATATATATAATATACGTAGAGGTTTTTAATTTATAGGTAATAATAAAATAGTTAATAATTAGTTTATAAAAAAAGTTTTACTAATATTTCTACCACTATATTAAATATTATTAAGTATAATAATCACTTTTAAGTATTTAAAATATATTATAAATATAAAATCTTAAAAGCTTATAGTTAAAATAAAATTAATAACTAAAAAATAAAACTAATAAATAATTAAATATAAAAAATTATAACCATTATATAAATATAAAAAATAAAGTATTAATAAGTATTAAAACCCTTTAGATTTATTAAATTTAATAAATTTATAAATTATAAAAATTTTATAAATTTATATTATATAACTTTTTTTTAAAAATATTAACGTTTAAATAATTATTTAATAAAAACTATTATATATTTTTCTTTAAGCTTATTTTACGACCGATAATAAAATATACTTTATAATATTATTTTCTTTTTTTTACTATTTTTTATTTTAAAAAATTTTTTTTTTTTTTATAAATTTTTTTTTTTATTATATTTTATAAAATTTAAAAAAAATCTTATTTTAACTAAAAAAAAGCCCGCGTAATTTACGCAAAATATATTTTTTAGTTTAATTTTAAAATTTTTTTTTGCTTTTTTTATAAATTTTTTAAATTTTTATTATATTTTCGTATTAATAAATTTCCTAGTTATTATTATTATACTTTAAATTAAAAATCTTATAATAATATTTTAATATTAATATTATTAAATATAATAAAAAAACAGCTTTATTTTTAAAAAGCAAAAAAAAAAACTTAAAATAAGTTATTAGCGTTATAAAAAAAAATAAAAAATATTATAAAAAATTTTAAAAATAAAATAAATAAGCAGTTTAAACGCTTATATTATTTAAAAACGCAAAAAAAA
>MU397411.1:0-26329 GCA_022578865.1 Xylaria sp. FL0043 | reverse complement strand
ATTATTTAAATATATTATAATAAAAATAAATTTTATTTTTATATTTTTTAATATTATTTTTTTATATTATATAATTTTTAAATGTTTATTATATAATAATTATAATAATATTTTATTAAAATATATTTTTTAAATTTATTTTATAAATATTTTTTTAATTATTACCGCAATTTTTTTATTTTATATTTTCGCGTTTTTTTCGAAAATTTTAATAATTTATTTTTTATTGCTAGCTTTTTTAAATACTACGTTTTTAAATATAATTATTATATTATTGTTTTATAGCTTTTTAATTATTATTATATTATTTTTAGCTAAAATTATATTTATAGCTTTAATAATATTTATTAGCGTTTTTTTTTTTTAATTATTTAATTAATTATTTATTTTAATTAAATTTTTTTTATTATTTTTTATAGGCCCGGTTTTATTAATATAATTTAATTATATAACTATTATTATTTATATTTAACTTTTAATTAAATTTATTATTATTAATATAAATATTTATTTAAAAATTTTTTATAAAGTTTTATTTAAGTCGTAATATATAAATAATTAGTTTTTTTTATTACTTTTTATTATTTTAACTATTTATTTTTTATTAATTAGTTTTATAATAATTATTACATGTTTTTTTTCGATTTATTTTATATAAATATTTTAAATTATATATAATAACTATATTTTTTTTATATTTTTTTAAAAAAAAAGTTTTTTTTTTTATTTTATTATTTAATATTAGCTATAATATAAGTTTTAATATTTTATTTATAATATTTTTTAAACTTGCGAGCTTTTTAGCGGTATATTTTCCGTAAAAACGCTATTAAGTCGCGGTTATATTGTCGGTAAGTCTTGGTTACGCGTTCGTCGCGTTTTTAATAAATAAATCGTTTATTATTATTAATAAAATTTTTACGTCGCTTATTATTTATAGTATAAATATAACTTTTTTATTAAATATAATTTTTTTTTTAAATTTAATAATCATAATTATTTAATATTATTTTATAAGCTCGTGAAATTATAAATAAATTTTTTTAAAACTTAATTATATTTAAAATAAATTATATAAAAACTTTAAAAAATAAATATAAATATTTAAATAATTAATAAATATTTATTAAATATATATTTATTTATATATTTAAATACACTTTATATATTTATATATTTTATAAGATTTTATATAAATAAATAAAGAGAAATAAAGCCGCGGTGTAATTAACTTAAAAGCAAGAGAGAAGTATATATATATATATATATAAATATTTACTACCCACCGTATATATATAGGCAGGTACTAGTTGACCTAACTTAAAAACTAGAACATATGCCAATAATGCTGTTTTGTTTTAATACTAGGCATATACTCTACAACCTGGTGTCTTCGCTTGGTACACTTATTGTATTATTATATTATGATTTCTATGCGATGCCAACAAAAGTGTACTGGCTTGACTTATACAACAATGTCTAAAGGGAGAAGGCTGAGTGACTCGGCCTAGGTCACCTCATCTAACAGGTAGTTGTTATCCCTGAGCCTACGCATATGCCAAGGTAGCCTTACCCAGTACAGTCCCCTGTTAAAAAATTAACCACACACTTCCCACCCAACAGCCATAGAAAGTTGTGTGGTTTTTTTTTTGGCAGGGGACTGCCCAGTGCATGCCCAGTAGGCCGCACCTACCTCAAGACTTGGTAGTTATATGCCCTTGTTCTTGAGCTGTATAAACTGCACGCTAGGTACGTAAGGCAGCCCTAGGTCGGTAGGTATATGGTAAAGAGAGGCAGAAAAAACGGGTTATCTACCCCCCAAGTACCGTAGAGGATAGTTCATTTCGCACCTCGTTGTCTATAAGTCTACATAAGTACCATATGTAGATATGTAGTAGGTATGCGGTGCAGATCAGATACGGTTGCCGTGCGGGTTATTACATCACTACTATATCCCTGCAGCGCTCCCCATGCCTACTAGTAAGTTGTCTTCACCTTGTCCGCTTCATCAGCGTTTGTCATTATTTGGCCAACAGCAGCACAGAGACGTAACGATAGCAGGAGTGGCCGCAAGGATAGTGCCAGAGGGCTTGCAAAGTTCATCATTAGACGGATGCTTCGAATTCGTTGCAACAGCCATAGTCTCTTGAACCTTGCCTAATCTTCCCATCGTATCCTATATATTTTACCACACCTCATAAACCCCAACTCCTTTGCCGAGTTTCTCTGTCGCGGTGATTGACAATGGTTCGTAGCTAACAAGCCAGCCACATCATCATCGTATTCCAGCTGATTTGTCCTACCAGGGTCTTGAGGAAGACTTAGCATCGAAGCCACCATGTCATCCTCGAGCGGTGAGGATTCCGCTTCATACTCCATTGAGAACCACTGTTGCAGAGGCAAGCTAACGTCTTCACCATTGTCTACCTAGTGTGCTATACAAGGTGGGAGCCCCGTAGGCAGCAGCAATCGTTAGGAGCGAGGTCTAATGGGTACAGATTGTCTAGGGAAGAACGGCTTCAATCAGGGAAAATGCGAACACCTCATCGATGCCCTGTATGAATGCTGCAACGCGTTCTACGAGAGAAACGGGGACGCAGCGGCCACGGCAAGCTGCCCTAAACCTAGTCTTTTGCGTCTGAAGTTGAAGCAACGGGAGGAAGGCAGGAAATAGAACTGGATCGTCCAGAGTCATGGCAGGGCATCAAGACAAATACTCCACGCCGGAACGGCATAGAGACCCTCAGCTGAAGTTTGAGGCAGCCGTCGCCCTTCGCTGGAGGTCCATTTATGAGACCCGCGGCAGTTTTCATGTCCAACAACCACTTATTCACGCCAACCTAAACAGACAGATCAATTAGGTGACTTTAATGCAGCGTCGATTTTTTTTCTAGGCGATCATTGAGCGCGCAGGAGGCCCTCGTGGGACCTGGACAAGCATTGAATAGAATTTGGCTTATCCCGAGACTCTAATATGAATGCCGATGACATTGATGAAATAAGAGGAAAAGAAGAAGAAAATCCAGCCAGAACCGAAATTTTTGTAGTGTGACGCAGCACTGACCACACCCATGGCGCATGATCCATGCCAGAGGTACCCACATAGCGGCTGAGGTACCCACTCAACCACAAAGTACCTACCTAGGTAGGTTGATACATGAGGTAGGCGCTAGGGTACCTATATGCAGTTCAACGCAGGGAGTGTCGCGCGTTCAGCTATTGTTTTCATTACCAGAACGTTTGGCAGGTTCTACGAACCCAACGTCTCGCCTCAGCATCCCTTGATCACACCCGACTCTACCTACATCAGAGATACAAGCAGTACATTCCTCTTTAACGAGCAGCGATTGTAGGTGGGAGACTGGATTACATTTGTGTGGAAGATACAGCGAGTCGGGCTCGGTGAGCGCGCAAGTGCAGTAGAAGATGCTGGCTGGCAATCGTACTGCTTGACCTAAGTGTTGCAGATCGAGGACCGGCCCTACAACGGCACGATGTTTGCCCAGCGGCCCCAGCGGCCCCAGCAGGCCCAGAGGATGGACGCCCTCGTACCGTACGGCAGACCCGAGGACGAAGACGATCAGATAAGTCAAGGTATGTTGCGTACAAATGGCCGCTCGGCAGACCAAACGATTTGACCATAGTGCCATCACACAGGATCCGACTTAATGTCCTCGCCCGGTTTTGTTGACGTTGCCGATCACTTCGCTAAAGTTCTCGACTCTCTTTCGGTCACGAAAAGGCCTGCTGTTGAGCAACGAGGCGACCTTTTCGCGTTAGTCGACAAATTCCACCAATATGCCACGAACAAGGTCCAGGCATTGCGCAAGGTATACAAGCCAGCATCAAGTACAGGTCTTCGACGATTGGACGACTCCTCGAGTCAAGACTCTATGGACCTGGACGATACAGACAATAGATCGTCAACACCTGACTCTGCAGGTGAATTGGAACGCTGGGAGCAGGAAGCGCAAGTCTGGGATATGCTGCGCCGCCTCCTGCCTCTACGTTACTCCGGCCGAAATACACTACGACCAATACGACGTGAGACTTCCAGATTTCAATCGACTTCGGAACTTTGGGACGAGTTCATTCAGTCAGATCCGACAGCTCAGGAGCGCAAGGCGATTTTGGAGTGTCTACAGACAACTGCCGACGATGCTCGGTCAAATATCGACGACCTCGTGCGCGATTATCAAAAACAGGCTGACCGTGGCGACATAATAGCTCATGGATGGCTCCACACACGTTCTGCCATCAAGATGCAGAAAAATGTGAATAGCTGGACAGGGCCTTTAGATCCCACCAGTGCAGACGCCGGCCAACTGGTGGACTCCAACGGCTCAAACCCCCTTGTCACACAATTGGACCCTGATGTGGCTACAAGACAGGGACGCAAACTAGAGCCACAAGATGAATACTTTGAGCGTGCTATCTGGCTTGGTTGCTATGAGCTCCTCCGTCGTGGGAGGAGCTTGAACGAAATTCGAGATTGGTGTGTCGAACGAACTGAAGTGTGGCGAGCAGTCACCATGTCGGCCATGCCGTTATCTAAAGGCGAGGAACCAGGACAGTCGTCCATCGGTCCTCTGTCGACTCTGTTATGGCGTCGAACGTGCTTCGCTCTCGCGCGGCAGGGTGGAACCGACGATTACGAACGCGCAGTATATGGCATCCTTTCGGGTGATATCACAAGTGTGGAAAAGGTGTGCAAGAGCTGGGACGATTTCGTCTTTGCTCACTATAATGCTCTGCTGAGGGCTCAATTCGATGTATACATAATGAAGAGAACTTCGTCAGATTCAGCTGCTGTTGTCCATCAAACATTCCCCTCATTCAACGCTCTTCAGTTCCTCGGCGATGCATCGTCGACTGGTGAGCGCCTTGTTGGCTCTCTGGAATCAAACTCAAAGACATCTGGGGAAGCCAAGACCCCGATGAAGGCCCTGCAAGGAGCCATCGTTTCAAATAACTTGACACAATACATGCACGATCTCGGAGTGGCTTTAGGAAAACGTGCAAACCAGAAAGCGTTCTCTCGCCTGATACCGGAGATCGATGATACTACTGTTAGCGTTAACGATCCAAGATTCTTCATGATGAATGATTACGAAGGCTTACGTGTTGCAACACACGTATACTTATTAATCTCCCACCTCGACAGTCTCCAGGGCGAAGACTATACCGACCCTGATCGTCGCAGAGCTCAAGATAACATTGTCGCCACATATGTCAGTATCTTGCGGCTAGCAAATCTGACAGATTTGATGCCTCTGTACTGTTCGAAGCTCCAGGAAGAACGAGGTTTCTTTACTCTTAGTAGAAACATCACTCGACTGGAAACTGCAGGTGAAAGGGAGATGCTACTCAAGATCATGGGCAAGTTGGGGATGAATATTGCGAAATTTGTTGTCTACCAGCCGCGATCCATTCTCCAGCAGAATCCCCCTCCTGAGCACGGCATCCCGGCGTTCGGCGCTTTTACAGTGTTCTTGAATAGTCCTCCAACACTAAAGTACGGCCGCCCCTTGAAGCCCGATTTTTTCGGTGACGAGCCAGAAAATTTGGATGCCGTTGATGAGTCTCTTATCCAGTCCCTTGAGTGGTTCATCCTGATTGATGGACTCTGGGAAGAGTTTTTCGAAGCTGGCACTGCTATCTACAAACGTTTCCTAAGTAAGAACTTGATTGATACACCCCGTCCCCGTCAGGTATACACTAACGTGATAAAAGAGAGTTTCAACCTCCATGCAGCACGCTCTCTGTCAGAGCGTGTGCGATGCGCCGATATTTTCAGGAGAAAAACAGGTCTCACGATTACTGACGACTCAGATGTCTCTTGGTTCGAAGACATCCGCTCTGGAGCTGTCACTCCCTCGCTTCAAGGAAATGACCTTACCAAAGAACAAATGACAAGAGCAGGGAACTTCTTTGAGATGGAATGCCTTGTGCGGGCCCTCGATTCGATGGAAACGATTGCCTCCAGCGAGGCAATGGCCCAGGAGTAAGTTCAATCCATTGCAGTCAATATCAGCAAGATTGTTACACAGGTACTAACGAGATCCTCTAGCCCAACGGAGGAATTGGGGAGAGAGTTCTGGAGCCATGTCGGAAACGAAGTCAAATACATCAAGAGTTATATGCGCCCCATACTCAACAACTGGCTCCTAGAGACTCTTCAAGGTTTGTATTGGCCTACGCGTACCCTAGCGCGAGGATATGGACTGACGATGGCCTGCAGAAGATGAAGACTTCCAGTATCTTCGGGATGTGTATCTTCCCGAGACGATCATAGGATATGTGAGCGTCCTTCATTTTGCAGGAACCAGCCTGTCGCGAGATAACTTGCTGGAATGCATGGAGCTTGCGTCGATCATCGCAAGGAAGGATGCGGACATTGCGGCAGTACTGATGAAGGCCGGTCGTATGAAGGAAGTTGTGGAGGGCTTCGCCAATTGCAGCAAGGCGCTTGCCATTAGTGGTAACGAAAAAAAGGGGCCGGGGGGAAGCAGTAAGAAACTACGCGAGATGGGATGGACTCGTGAACTATGGTCTGTCAAGAGATAAGGTTGGTAAAGTACTAATTCTTCTTGAGGTCAGTTCTGGTCATAAGCTACTCGTACTTGTTGGCGTTTTGATGGCCCAGCAGTGAACTACTCGGCCGGTGCTGAGGCGTGGGTGTGTTGCAAACATGAGCCGGCGCTCGTGATCGGATAGATCCATTGATTGATCAATAAATAAATTCACCTTGTGTCATATACCAGCTATGGGAGATACATGCTATACAGCCATGACGGCATACTTGGGATGTACAGGATTGATATATATACGCACTTCTCTCGGAGGTGGTTCGACTTAGATTCTTTCCTTCAAGCTTGAGTCTTGCAATATACCTACTATCGTTTGAAGACTATTATACCTGACCCAGAGAACTTCCTAGTCATCCCGACATCTTGTATAAAGAGAGCTTTTTTTTAGATTTTAAGATTATTTTTATTATTTTTATTAGTTTATAAACAAGTAAAATATTTAAGCGAGCAAAATATTTTTTATTATATTTTTATATTTAATTATTAATAATTTTATAAATATAATTAATATAATATAATTTATAAATAAATTAAATATTTATATAAGTTAAATAATTAGTTTAATATACTTTATATATTAATTTAATATATATAAATATTTTCTTCACTTTTAAATATTTTAATTAATAAAAGTCTTAAAAATAAATAAAAATTAATTTTAAAATTAGTTTTATTTAATATATTTAAAAATAATTTTTTTAAATTTTACGGATTTTTTTTAGTTAAATTATATTAAGTTAAAAACTAATATTAAAAATAATTTTATAAAAATCGAAAAAAATTATATTATTATTATTTAATAAAAATAATTTAATATAATACGAAAAAAGCCAAGGATTTTTAATTAATATAATTTAATATAATTTATTTATATTAAATAAATAAAACTTAAGGTTAATTAATATAATAAAAATAAAAAAATTTATATTTCGGCTATATATATTTAAATATAAAGCTACGCGATAAAAAAAAACTAAAATATATATAATTTATAATATATTTATAAATAACTTTATAAAATTATTATAATTTTAAAATATATTTATAATAAAAATTATTATTAACCTAGTTTTATTATAATAATAATTTTTTTTTTTTTTTTAATTTAATAATTAAAGTATAAAATAATAAATTTTTTTTATATATATTAATTTTTTAACCTTTAATTAATTATATTAAAAAATTTAAAAATTTAAATATAAAGTTAAAAAAAAATTTAATTATATTTATTATTTAAATTTTTTTTTTTAATTTTTTTAAAGATTAATTTATTTAATTTAATAAAAATATAAAAAAATAACCGAGGTATTTTATTAAAACTTTTATATAAATTTTAAAAATAAAATTTATTAATATAAATATTTTTTAAAAAATTTTAAAAAAATATATTTAAAAATAAAATAAATTAAAGTTTATAAATTTTTTTTTTTTTTTTTTTTTTTTTTTTATTAAACTAAATATTTTAAAATAAAGTAAATATTTTTATATATAAATTTAATTTATAAAATACACTTAAAAAATATTTAACTCGTTTATAAACCACATTAATTAAAAATTAATTAAAATTTTTTTTATTATTTATTTTTTTAAAAAAGAGCTAAAAGGTAAAAAGTAATAATAGTAATTAAAACATAACATACAACACCGGGGATTCGCTGGTCGTCACCGACCCAACTACTAATCCGGCGGTACTTGGCTTAGCTATGGGGGAGCGGACGGGACCCCGCGTTTTCCAAATCCTATGGTCGTATGTGCTCGATTCAGCAATAATTCTTTTCATATACCGTGACCCATCCTTCCCCCCACTATGCTAGGTAACCTCTTCAAGCGCCTCTCAAGATTCTCTACGAGAAAAAGGTGTGGACGATTTTATGCTGTTTCCCTATCATCAATTCCAAGCCCCTTCTACTGCGCTCCAGGGCATCCGATATGTACTCAACGCCGACACCACCGCCACCTGTTCCCCCACCGAAGCCCAGCAGCCACGATGTGAGCCGTCTCGGGACGCCTGCTGAAAACTCGCCTCGTCAAGCCCCGTTCATGCCAGACAGTGGATATGGCGGCGGCGGCGGCGGCCTAGAGAGCATGCCGGTGCCAATGGCGCTGCCTATGCCTAGTTCGAGTGGCAACAACAGTGGCAGAATGCCGTCTACGGACGCGTCAGGCCTAATCCCGGCGCCCACGGCCACGACGACTGACGGCAGCCCACGACAGCCTCAAGCTCAAGAACCGCTGCCAGATCCCGGCGACGCCTGGTTGCCCCGGGTGCTGGAGGATAAGTCGTAAGTCCCAGCCCCCAAGTGCGCTCGGCAATGGCAGCACGCAACGAGAAAAAGCCATGTCTGACCGAAGGGCGTCGCTGTCGTGCCGCATGCAGAAAGCAGGACCTCGCCGAGATTCTCAGCAGCCCGTCTCTACTCCAAGCTTTGACCGTCTCGCCGACGACGATGCACCCGTCGCTCGTCCAGACGCAGGACGTGCTTCTGGCTGCACTCGCCGAGAACGTGTCCCTCGCTCAGCATCTCGCCGAGCTGGAAACGAGGCTTGCACATCAGCGTGCCTCGACACAGGCCCAGCTTCTCTCGGCCCACGCCCTCGACCGACAGTGGCGCTCCAAGCAGGCTGACATGGACACCGCTCTCGCTCCTTTCGCCCCCAACGCCCTCTACGCCCGCCTGACCCAAGCCTTACAGGAGCAGGAGATGCTGTGCGCCGCCATGGAGGAGAGCTTCTTGGAGGGAGACGGCCCACAGGTAGCCGCCAACAGCCGGGCTGATGGCTCAGGAGGCGGCTTGGCCACCGAGAGAGAGACGCTCGACTGGGTTCGGAGATACAGGGAAGCCCGGCGGCTGTTCTACCTTCGACAAGAGCGTAAGGAGAGGTGGAATGAGCGACGAGTCGGTGGCTGGCGGTGAAGAAATCCCACTCTCGGCTTTCCACCAAGCAGCTGCTGCATCTACCCAGAGTGCTTCAGTGCGTGGACCACGCCGTCGGTCGGCATTACGTGCATAGACTGAGCATCACTTCGGAGGCAGGGGCTGCGGCTTGCGGGGAAGCCCTCTCAACAAACCACGGTCGCCCACCATGCTTCATACACTAGTGGACGCCGGAAGCGGGCCTCTCGAAGATGGAGAAACCTGGCTGCGTGCCCACGGTCCCAGCGCGGCACGTACGTACCCGGCAGACACGGCCTGCAGCATGCCAAATAACGACTGGTCCACAATGAACGACGCCCCATTTCACACAGCTCAAATAGCCTGTGAACGAAGGCTAATTTTGGTTTGTTATGATGGTGCTACCCTTCATCCTACTATTAGTAGCTCAATCCCACAAGGTAGCGCCGCCGGTTGTGGTTGAGGGAAGAGCATCAATCCGGGTGTAGACGTGATAGTGTTAGTCGCTGGAACTTCTATCACACATGGTGCTGTTGAACGACATGCACTGATTTTCCATCACCGGATGGTTGGCCAGCTCAACGTACAGGCCTTGGTTCAGGCCTTGATCCATCGCCTCATTGCGACGGCCAAGATGTCCTTGGTTGACTCTGATCTGGAGCTCTAAGGCCATATTGTCTCCACACGACGAGGAAATACAGGGCCCCGTCTTTAATGTGGTGAGCTCTTAATAGCATCAGACTTATCCGATACTTGCCCATTACCATAGTAACACCGTCGCATATTGGGTCCGGCCACGGAACGGAATAGCAAGTCTCATAGTGGGAAGATTGTAATTTAGGAGAATACGTCAATCCATAGCCGTGATCCATGCGCCTGGACGATGCTAGTGACAGTCAATTAACTCAGGGTTCCAGTGATGACGCCGCATGAGCCCGTAGCCCAGTCAGGTGCAATTATCTCGGTGGATAAGATACATGAGCCTGTGTTTACCACATGGCGAGGTTTCGCCAGACTTACTTACACTCTGCTATTTTTAGCTATGCTTCTGATTTTGCCAGCGTGGTCCGTTCTAGACCTACGCGGTTCAAAGAATTCGAACCCATGCACCCAGCTGTTCTGCCCAAAACGGTGTCACGGTTAATATGGGTAAATAAGCGTATCATGGTCCCTTTGATCTAGACTGGAATTGGCGGTCAGAGACTCGAAGAGTCTAAGGCCAGCGAACCGACCTCACCTACTTCTATGGCGCTCCGGATCCATAGGGGCCTTCGACATGACGCCACGACCGTTTTGTGTCCAATTGCTCCGGGGAGAGTGCTCAGATGGCGAGGATATAGAAATGGCTCGTCCTCGCCTCTAACAGACAGCTTCACGACATGGCCTATCCTCCAGTGTAGCACTCGGTCATCAACGAATAGCTCTTTTGCAAAATCGTCAATCGCCTTCGTCGCTTCTCACTGCCTTCTTCAAAAAGGAGCCCTTCAAATTTTAACGCAAATACACTCACAACATACACCGTCATGCATCCTACAACCGCCCTCTTCATTTTATTCCAATCGGCCCTCTCGACAGCCGCACCGCATATTTACTCGGCGCTCCCGAACCGCGACGCTTTCACACCACCTGCCATCGTCTCCACAAGCTTCTCGGGCAACGGATGCCCACAGGGCACGACAGAAG
The DNA here is from genome assembly GCA_022578865.1 of Xylaria sp. FL0043. Lineage (NCBI taxonomy): Eukaryota > Fungi > Ascomycota > Sordariomycetes > Xylariales > Xylariaceae > Xylaria > Xylaria sp. FL0043. The sequence goes on along the minus strand of MU397411.1, from coordinate 15,162 downwards.
CATCGACCGCCGGCCCATGGAAGCATTTCTCCTTCTACCTCCCAAGTTTCAAGGTTGAGACTGGTCCATCAATCAGCGTCGCCGAGAGGACCGTGAACTGTCAGGCCCACATAAATTTCGGAGCCTCGACGAAAACGGGGTGGCAGTTCGCGCTCAAAGATCATTGGTCCAGGGGGCATTTCGAGATCGACGGCGCGGGCGTCACGCTCACACAATACCTTACTGTATACTTTAGTCAAGACGCTGCAAACACTGTAAGGACCGCTCGCTTTGTCTGCGCTTGTTTCCTTATACAGACGGAGATGGTATCAAGTTGTTAACATGCAGCGTCAGACAACCACGGCCCAATCCGTTTCCAGCACGGACAACCTACCCCATTCAAAGGAACTCAAATTACACACGAGCATACCTGAGGCGGCGTTGGTCTGGTCGCCCTGCAGCGGCGCCGGTATTCTCAATGTCAACTTTCGCATGGCATTCACAGGAGCAACTAATAATGTCACCGCATATTACGGTGCGGGCAAGAATTCGTCGGTCAGTGAACAGTGGGGATGGACGTGGAGAAGGTGTTGATGCGAAAATCAAACGGCGTTATGTTCTATGGTTGATCGGAGACGCTAGGCGAATAACCAATAATTCAGTCTTCATTCGTTGAGTAGACTGGGGGACAAAATTCATGATACAGTAGAGCAACGAGACTGACTCTTGCTAGAAGCGTACACATAAGGACTCAGTGAAAAAAGCCACTCTGTTCCGAATCCATACGAAAACCCCCCTTGCTGTCAGAACTCACGTACGCCTTCCAATGTCCCCCCTTATTTGTGCCAATGCGTAGAGACCATGAGGTTCCCATCTTAGTCATGCTCCTTACAGCACGTCTTCGGTGACTGCACATAGTAGAACGGCCGATATGTACGAGCGTTGGACACGGTGGCTGAGCATAGGTAGCTAACGGCTCTCTTTCAAGTCGTGTTGTTCACCGAGCTCGCTCCATGAGCTGCGCAAGGTCGAAGAGCAAGGCCTCGTTCATGAATGGCATGCCATTTCGGCGAGGTCTGGGGCCTTCTACTAGCCCTGGTCTGTCAATGAGAAAATCACCTAAGTTTGCCGGAAAGATGGGCGGTCGTGGTTCGGGCGGTTCCGGACGGTCTTGTCTCGGTCTATCTGCCCGTGCCTCTATCTGAGCCTCTGCCCTCTGCCCTGCTTCTGCTCCGACCCCAGCCATTCTAAATGGATTGAATGGAGTACCCCCGCGTTGTATCATCGGCATCGGAGCTTCCCTCGCTTCACGAGGTTGTCTGCCACCACGGCCAAGAAAAGGCAAAAGAGCCCTGCGCCCTTCCCAGAATGGTGGTGCGGCGTGGTAGCGGCATTTCGGTGCATGCTTGCATTCAAGGAAGCTCTGGTTGTCTCTTGTATATGTTGCCGAGCACAACCAGCACCACTCATGGCCACATATACCTTGAACTCGGGTTCAGTTTACGACTCGGGGCATCCTAGAAATGCTTTCGTTTAGAGGACTCACAAGTAATATGGTCACAACCGCTGTACTTGTTTATGCTCTTTCCACAGCCAGGGCATGGCTTTGTTGATTCCTTCACGTGCTTCTCAGAGAGCTTGTAGCTCTTCCGCTGCTTTCGAGTCCGCTTATCGTATTCTTCGCACGTCTCGCGGTTGTGCCATGGAACGTTATGGCGAACACAGGAAGAGCGCTTACATGCGTGACACCTGGCCTTGTCGCAATTCGACGGATAGATCTATGGGACCCCCCCAAGTCAATAAGATAAGTACCATCTATGGGGATAAAGGGAAGGGCTTAGGGAGTTTGCAGTGATGGCACTAAGTCAAGGCTTTCCCTGGTTGAGCGACTCGCGCCGCACATACAAGTCGAAAAGGAGCATAGAAGACTATGATGGACTGACCTGGCCGGAATCACAGTCGGGGTTGAGACACCATCGAAAGCCCTTTATCCCCTCCAGCACTGCTTTCGTAGTTAGTCTATCGTACCTGTTGAATACGTCTCTGCTAGCAAACGTCCCGATATGCTTAAACCCCAACATCTTCGGGCATTCCGGGCACTTCAAGCGATCCCACGAGACGGTTTCCATGCTGGACGCAATCCATTGTCCAACACATTCCTTGCAAGCCGTGGCTTTGTGTTCGCAGTTCTCCGTGATCCTCCCTCGCGTCGGCATTTCCGACACTCGTTTGTCATCTGCGCATATGGTACACACCTCGGTTAAGGGTAACAGCCAGGACTCTGCTTGGACGAAAGCACTTCCGGCATCGCGACTTAATTCAAACTCAAAAGTTACGCCCGCATGAGACCGCGTGCCATCGCTGACGGGCCGTCGACGATGATAAAGGCTAACGTTCTCGGTTTCGATCCCGCCTAGGCGGCTGGTTGTTTGGCAGATAGTTGTAAGCACCTTGTCCTTTAGCCATATCTTGAGGCAACGGCCACTCGTAGTCCCATCGGAGCTGAGACTGGGTTTGTGCAAAACATATCGTTCATTGAACCCGCAAAACACAAATAAGTCTGCTGGTTGTACTAGGCTTATGGCCAAATGACGGCAGACCCAGGCTTCAATGTTGCTGCATTTCCAATTGTCTCCCTGTAACGGCCCCGGGCGGAAGCCGCCGAGAGCTTCGATCACGACTTGATCAGGGTGAATCACGGTCCTCCCCCGGTTGTGTCCTGATAGGAAGGAGGCCACTTTGCGCCGCAGCCGTCCCAGCGTAGCGCCTGATCGGACATCTTGTGACACCTCATCGAGTTCGGACTGGCACAGGTGCACGGACTGATGGGGTCTCTCCCATGTGACGGTGAAAGATCCATGGTCTTGCGGGTCCAAGACTCTGTACCATAGCACAGAAACGCCCTGTGGGATCTCCTCCCCATGTAGCTGCTCTTTCTCTTGGAAGAATTCGATGTTGTCATTGGGATATACCGCCTCGGCGCCTTGATCGAATCTTCTCCTCAAGAAAGAGGCGATATTCTGAAGCTTTGACGATTTCCTGGCGCCGATCTTGATGTGAGGTCGGCCAGTGGCAGGGGCGTCGACGTCAAGAAGTTCTATCTGTATTCGGTCCAGCAACATGTCATGGTGGGAGTCCTCTTTGGGGATGTCATGTCGGTTTTGTGGCGAATCAGATTGGCGAGGAGGGTCATGATGGCGATGGCAATAGCGATGGCGATGGTGATGGTGGTGATGGTGGTGATGAGATGAGGTCGTATGGGTCTTGCGTCGCGAGAACATCATAACATCTTTATACATGTGTATATATGTGTGTACATGTATACAACGAGGAGAACATTACGCTCAGCTATTCGTCATCCACGAGCGGCGATAGGTTCGAAGTAGTATAAGACGTGTCGTCGTCGCCGTCGTCACTCCCTGGCACGTGGAGGTGGGTGCGTCTAAAGCTCAGACGAGCCGGCGCTTGAGGCTCTGTGAGCTTCTTCTTGCCCGATGCTGGCCGCTTTGCGGGGAAATAGGAAATGGTGTCGCGAGTCCTACGCAGGTTTCAGGTAAGATTCGAGGTGACCTATCAGATGCCCCTGTGCGAAAACCCCCCCATGCGAAAGCCCCAAGCCGGTACCCAATCGTCTGACACACACTCGGTATCAGCCACTGCCCGACCGAAGCAGGCAGCAGGATATGCTACCTATCTCCATCAACAGAAGCGCATGCCATGTACTGTAGATTCGATTCCCGCTCCCGCGCGTCGCCCCTCGCCAAACTCGCCAACCAGTCGGGGATATCTTCGTGTGCGCCTTTTCCCACGGATCCCAGGCAGGTAGGACAACAGGTAGGACAGGTAAATACATGACACGCACGTATATGTGTCTCCTTTTCGCAATTCTAGACGTGCGGTGAGTCGTGCAACAAAGTGAGTTGTGGAAATGCTACTGCGTATGTGTAGCTGGGTATTATCCAATTCGCCGTTGCGGCATAGGGTGAGTTGGACTCGATTCCCGACAGCGCTAAGGTTACGTGGTTGTTCATAATGATTCACCTCTCGCAATGCGTCCCGTAGCCGAACCAGGACGGGATTGGTGTTGCGCCGACACCATCGGTGCTCTAGCAATTAGCGCTTTTTCTCCCTAGTGAATCAATACTTGCGAAACCCGAGTGACCATCGTAGATGCGTTGGAATCCTTCAGATTCATGTTAAGCTTGACTCGAGGGAGCAGGTGTATAGCAGCTACACGTGGGTCTGTTCGTGGTAAATGTGTCTCCACGATGCCTTCCAGAAACTCCCCCATGAGCTTTTCAATATACAGCATATAGTTTAATGTCACACCTTGTGTAGTCCGCTTGTAGTTCTTAGCGGAGGCTTCTGTCAGCTTATCAGGCGTCTAGTGAGCGCAGGGATAATGACGTAAAAGGAAGCTCACCGGGTAGTGAGTGCCAGGTTGCAATTTCATGTCTTGGCCTTTTTATTTCCTCAAAAGGCAATAGGCATGGTGGAGGTGCTGTACATCCACAGCCTACCCCTGGTAAGCACTATGTCTTTTGGTATAATGAGAAGATCCTCGCCCAATTGAGCAATATCAAAGCTCGAACCCACTTTATATTTCTATATCCCTTGGTCTCCTACAGTAACTAGGTAGTTGTTGTTGTTGTTCGGTTTGGGTGAGTGGTTGGGGATGGGAGGGGCGGACGCTTTAAATACGGCGTAATTTCTGGAAGCCAATTTATGAAAGGGAGGTACTCGAGAATGGTGTCCGCGTAGAGGGCAGTGTATGCATATATATATATATGTGTGTGTGTGTATATATATATAGGGGAGGAAGAGAGGGAGCAATCCGTCATCTTGCACGTTGCCCACAACCTCTCACCCATCTTCACTTGTTCAGAGCTATCCTCCTCTGTCTGTATTCTGACAACCCGTACGTCAGGTGAGCTTGGGTACGCCCAAACATCACTGTCTTTTTCCATCCTCCAACCTCATACCGGTAGAGTAAGACGCCATGTTTCCCATTACCCCTTTTCAGGCCGCTGCGGTGCTACTGGCAGCTACGGCGGCCGGTGTCCACGGACAAGCTACACACGAGAAAGTATCCGAAACAAGAGGATACCCGACGAGTTCCATACAATGGGGACCATGCCCGGATGATCTCAATGCCGTAGCGGCCTTGAGCGTTGAGTGTGGTACCCTCGCTGTGCCACTCGACTACACGGCCCCTAATAACACCGAGACACTCGAGTTGTCGCTTGTGAAGGTCCCTGCCGTCAAGAAGCCTGCCAAGCACAGCATTCTCTTCAACTTTGGGGGCCCAGGACTGGAAGTCCGCTATACGCTGGCGGAGCTGAGCGAGCTATTGCAGGCGTAAGTCTCTCCTGAGATACGGCCTCCCGACTGTAATCGCGGTCTGAATTTATCACTCTCTTACCTCCCTTCTCCTCTCTCTTCCACAAAATGCAGTAGGCATTCTGAATTGCTCTGGTAATTTGCACACAGGTCCTCTCTCAATAATGACTTGACCCATTTTTCTCAAACAAAATTGATAGAGTATCTTAGGCAGCTTCTGGAAGCATCCCCCCGCCCTCTTTTATTTTTTTCGTCTTTTTATGTTTTTTTTTTTTTCATTTTTTTTTTTTAAAAAGGGGGAGGGGGGGGGGGGGAATGTTACTTTTTCACCTACTTTGGCCCTTTTTCCTTTCTGGTAATAATTTCCTTACCAGTTTTTGTCTGTACAGACAAAAACTAGGGAGGGTAAAAGTACTGCACAAAAAGTCACGACTCTGGTCTCTACCCAGGTAATATACTAGTTGCACAAAACGTAGCTAACAGGAGTTCCTTTGAACTGTACAGAGTCACAGGCGGCGAATATGATCTTATAGGCTGGGATCCCCGTGGCACAGCTCAGACACTCACGTTTTCGTGTTTCGCTAACAGCACGGACCGAGGTGTCATTACTTCACAGCTCGCCCTAGGAAATGCTTCCGACGTTGCGCGCGGTGTGGACTGGGCAGCTGGGAAGAACTACGCCGGTGCCTGTGCGGAGTACCCTGAAGCTCAGAAGAGGGGCCCTCTGATAGGCACAACCTTCACAGCCCGCGATGCGATCAAAATTGTGGACGCACTAGAGGAAGATGGGCTACTACGATACTGGGGTGAGTATCTGTCTATTTTTGCAACTGACAACGAGTTCTTGAGTGTTAACACATCGAGAATTCTGTAGGCTTTTCGTATGGTACCGACCTGGGTGTTGCACTGGCAGCCTTGTTCCCAGGCCGAATCGAGAAAGTTGTAATTGGTAATAAGGCTCTAGAGGTATCTGGCTATCGTGGAGCAAATCACTGATGCTTCGTTGTAGACGGTGTCTATTCGCCCATCCAATATTTTCACGACAGGTAAGCCCATAGTTTGCAATCCCGTACCACATCAATGGAAAGTCCCCGTAAGTGTCATATAATTAACAATGTGCAGGACTGAGTCCCAGGGCTTTGCTTCAGCCGATGACACATTTGCCGAATTCTTCCGTCAGTGTCTCTCGACACCCGAGGCCTGCCAACTTGCGCGTAGCCATCCCAATGCAACGGCAAAGCAGCTTGAGTCAGCAGCTTACAACCTACTCGACGAACTCAAATACCGGCCAATCTCCTACGATGGCAGCGTGCTGGGATATTCGGAGCTGAAGGTGGCAATCCGATTCTCTCTGTATAGTCCGCTGACGTGGCTGACCCTCGATGGAATCCTCAACGCCTTTCTTGCTGAGCCACAAAACGAGACACTTGCGGCAGCCGAGCTTCTTAGGTATCTTTCGAGCTCGCTTGCTGGGGAAACACAAGAAAATGATGCGGCAATTGGTATCGAGTGCACCGACAAGGTACCTCGGACAAACTCGTTTCACGTCATCAACGATGCCTTCGATCAAGCCCAAGCAGCCAGTCGTCTGCTGGGCGACTCTTTGGCGCCCTTGATCTCAACGTGTGCGCAGTGGACACTGGACGCTCGAGAACAATACACGGGTGATTTCAGCGATATTAAGCCTCGAAAACCACTACTGGTGATTGGTAACACCTACGATTCGGCTACGTCGATTAAATCGGCTAGGAACATAAGCGAAACGATTGAAGGCAGCGTTCTGCTCGAGCATGGTGGTGTCGGCGTAGGTCCATCCGGCCCCCTTGAAAGAGACAAACCGCCTATCCCTGTCTAATTCTTGCATGGACGAGCTAACTTGCGTCGAAACAGCACACTTCTATTCAGCAGCCTTCCCTCTGCACAGCCAAAGCAATTCAGAGCTTCTTCCGTAATGGCACCCTTCCAGAGAACAACACCTTATGCCATGCTGAGAGCCCCCCTTTCCGATTTGCTGTCTCCGGCCCATCATGGCAGGACCTTTTCCCGCAACTAGGCTTTGAGCCACCCAGCACCAATAGCACCACGTCCTTTCGATTGAGACGTAACGATCATAGTAATATCATCAAGCGTATTGGTCAACGCCCATTCTGGCAGATGGGGATCTAAAGCACAATAATGGCTTACAGGGAAATGTATTAAGTTTACCTCTCCTCATTTATCGGGGTCGTTGGAGGTTCCATATCATTTCTTCGATTGGGTTTTCATATTCAGTATGGCATGTGCACTTTAGACTGGTATTTCTGTGTTCTTCACTCCTCGAATATCTCGGTTTCGTGGTAATGATATTTTCACGACTGTTGTGTCTGTGTAGCTGTCCCCCTACACTGTCCCTCCGGCCTGGCCACTATTTGCACTGTATCTCACTGGCGGATCTTGTTAAGTCGGCCATTTAAGCTGGGTTAAGTAACCCCTAGCTATTCTTTTAATATAATATATTAATTTATATCTTTATAAGCGTTATGCGGCTGTACTAAATATTATCTTGGTTTAAGTTAAACGGTTAAACGAGAAAAATGCTATTTTAACTTCAAGAGCTCTGGCAGCTTAGCAAGTGTTGAAAGCAAGGGAAGGTTAGCCCTTGGAATCATTCTATTGTATAGGCGCCCTTTGTCAATAGTCTAACAATCATTTCGATGTTGGTACAATAGAAGTGCTCGTACCACAATGAATGGCATGGATGGCTCGAGACCAAGTTAGTAAAACAAAGGTCCTTGTTTGCACACATATATCAACGCAGATATCTAAGTGGCAGAACTTGTCCTGCGTTTCTCCCTACGAGATTCTATTGTGAATCTGAAAAGTCGAACCTGGTGAGTCATCACTACACAGCATACTGGCTCAATCTCGCCACGTCAGCCCTGTTCGGTGGCTTTTCAGCCTCATAGCAGTGAAGAGAAATAATGTACTTCTCTACTGTGATGCCAGCGCTCGGACCGCAAGGGCAGTTCCACTTCGATGATAGCAAGAACATTACCGGCGCCTTTGACCTCGCTCTGAAGTGGCCGGTATGTGAGGTTGGGTCCCAAGAGGATAGATGGAATGAAGTCGAATTATCGCACAACTCAGGAGCCATCATGGACAAAAAGGCAGCTAGCAATTACCACGGCAATGCCGACTCGTCCAGCAAGGTCACTTGGGCAGATCATAGGAAAAACAAGCGACCTATTGTAGACACAGGTTGTGCCATGATTCGCAAGAGGGTCAGAACAAAAGGTGAAGCACGTCTTCCGCCTGAGCTCATAGCAATGGTCATCTCACGGTTACAGGAGGCTGAACCCAGGTGTGCTCTTAATCTTATTGTCCCGGACTGGAGAATATGTGGACAAGAAACCTCCGGGCTTGAGGAATCGCGGCAAGTCGCTCGAATTCTAACTTATACACGGGGTGACTTTTTACAAGTTGGCTCACTTTCGTGCAACTATGGCCATGAAGACGGAGATCATATCTTCACTCCCGCGGCACGTTTTGACCCGAATATAGTGGCGCTTGATGAGAGGTTCGCCTCCGAGTATGTACAGGCACTATATCGTAACCACACCCACGTATTCGCTCTTGGTATTAATGCTGCCTCAGCGGAGGTACATGAGAAAGTGCTAAGCGGCAATATGAAGAAATTAGATCTCGAACCTCTACGTAGTCAAAAATTGAGAGGCATCTTGCCGTTCGATGATGAGCCAGCGGATGTTGTCAAGGTAGGAGCTTATCCAGACTCCACGGCCATCTACAAACATGTCCGACACCTCGCAGTTCATTCTCCGCTGGAGCTTATGGAACCAAGCACACATACGTCGGGAATATTGGAGGATGCCGAGAGACAATACAAGGTGGAGGCTGTTGACTATGTCATAGATTTTGACCGGTCTGCTCATCTGTGGCTCTCCTGGTCTAAAATGCCCAAGCTCGAAAGCGTTTATTTGGATTTACGAATATATAGCCATGACCTGAACACAAGGCGACGATGCATCGGCAAAGATGAGATCATCCACAGGGCTGAGGAGATGGGTCGCAATTTGCGGCTTAAGACATTGATACTCGCCGGGCTGCAAAGTTACAGCTTTTATAGAGTATATAACAACGAAACAGCGCAGGAGATAGAGCAGTTAGACACACTTGACGGTGAACCCAACTGGATTAAGATATTCAAGCCCGCGATACGAGCAGGAGGTAAAATTGTGCTAGTTGATAAACTTACTTAACAGGTAGCCAGGGACAATGTCCACCCCTTATCTAGGCACGCTGTTTTAAAAAAAATCCACCTATTTTGAGAGTTTATAATTAAACTAGAGACGACGTCTTCTTTAGACATAATCTTTACGCATTTAAAGAACAAGCAGAAATATCTACTGTTCTGCCGATGCCACAAAGGATAAGCGTATTCTTGTCATCTAATATACACAGCTTGTGGATGGAATTGCATATCCATGCCTTGTCAGCAATAATAATTGAACATATTGGATTAAAGCACACCGTGGTCTTGGTAAAATTGTCACCAAGTGATATCTCTATGGATGAGTTCGACATCGTCGGTTTTGGTGATCCTGGTGTGGCGGTAGTTCCGCCCCTTTGGCCTGGGATGTTTGGCGTAGTCCTTGAACTCTTCAATCTTGGCGAGTTCGGTGATACACTTACCGCCCCGAGTAAGCACAGACCGAACAATCTCTAAAGAAGAAGCGAACCAAGAGGGCCGGCCAAAGTTTCGCAAAGATATCAAATCAGGCGCAGTCTACGTATATCACTAAAGTAATCTCGATCTTTACCACCAAGGTTAAAATTAATATTAGCTGATATTAAAATTAAATTAATATTAACATCATCCACAAGTTGTTGACGCCAGGGTTTTTAAATAAGAAAAAAGCTAGTAAAAATCGGTAAAAATACTTTTTATATAAAGCTAAAAAAACGATATTTAATGGTATTTTTTTTCGATTTTTTTGGCTTAATAATTATTTTTTAAACTTTATTTAAACTTTAGTTTTTTTTTTATTAAAAAAAACATTTTTTTTAAATAAAGTTTAAAAAAAAAAACTAGTAGATTAAAAAAATCGAAAAAAATACTATTAAATAACGCTTTTTTAACTTTATATAATAAGTATTTTTACCGATTATTACTAGCTTTTTTTATTTATTATTTATTATTTTAATTATTTTTAATTAATTAATTTAATTAAACTAATTTAACACTTTATTATAAAGTGTTGAATTAATTTAACTAAATTAATTAATTAAGTGATTAAATTAGTTAAGACTAATGATTAAAACTAAAACTAAAACTAATTTAATTATTTTTAATTAAACTAAAATGACTAAAATAATAGGTAATAAATAAGAAAAAAGCTATTAAAAATCGGTAAAAATACTTGTTATATAAAGTTAAAAAAGCGTTATTTAATAGTATTTTTTTCGATTTTTTTAATCTACTAGTTTTTTTTTTAATAAAAAAAAAACTAAAGTTTAAATAAAGTTTAAAAAATAATTATTAAGCTAAAAAAATCGAAAAAAAATACCATTAAATATCGTTTTTTTAGCTTTATATAAAAGGTATTTTTACTTATTTTTACTAGCCTTTTTCCTATTTATTACCTATTATTTTAGTTATTTTAGTTTAACTAAATAATTAAATTAGTCACTCTTAGTCACTTAAAAAGATTTTTTTAACTAAATTAGTCACTTATAATTTTTTTTTTAACTAAATGAGTCACTTAAAAAGTGGATTAGTTTAACTAAAATTAATTTAGTTATTTAATTAGTTAATTTAATTAAATTAATTAAACACTTTAATAAACAATAGTTTATAATTTATTATAATATATATTTAGCTTTTTTTAAAAACGATTATTTTTTTTTAATTAACCACTTTATATATATATATTTTATTACGCATTAAAACATTAAAAACTAATATAAAATTATCAAGGTTTTTATATATAATAATTTTAATTTTATAATTAATTATAACTTTATAAGGTTTTAAAAAATCGTTGTTAATAAATATATTTAGTTTAAAATAATTATTAACTATTTTTTTTTTTCGAACTTATAAATTTTAAGTTTTTTATCTCGGATAATATTATGCGCATAAAACTTAAATTTAGTTTACTTAATTAAAGTTATAATTTATTTTTTAATAATAATTATTTAACCTTTATATTTTTCGATTATATATTTTATTTAAATAAGTAAATTCTAGTTAATAATAATTTATTTAATATTAAAATTAATATAAATTTATTAGTTAAATTTATTTAACATTAAAATTAATATAAATTTATTAATTAAGTTTAATAAAAATTATTTTTACGTTCACTTATAAATAAATATAACTAAAATAATAAATAATATTATATTTATTTAAGTTAAATATTTTTATAATTAAAATTTTTTTATTAAAATTTTTTTTTATAATATTTATAAGTTTAATAAATTAAATTTATTAAAAATAATATATTAATTTTAATTAAACGTTTTAATTAAACTTTAAATTAATATTTCTTTAAATATATTTTTAAAGTAATAAATAATTTATAGTTTTTTTAATATCGATAATAAATTAATAAAAAATTAAATATATAAAATAAGTAATTTTTAATATAATATTTAAATTTATTTACCGAAAATAAAAAAATATTTTTATTATTATTATTTAATAAAATATTTATAAAATATACTTTATATTTATTATTTTTATATTTTTCTTAATTTTTATTTTAATATTTATTATAATTTTTATTATAATTATAATTATATTTTTAATTTCGGTAATAATCTTGTTTATTATTTTAACTATAGTTATAGTTATAATTTCGGCTATAATCTCGACTATAATTTTATTTTCGATTATAACTTTTATTATAATTTTTATTATAATATTTTTAAATATAATTTCGGTTATTATTTTATTAATATTCATAGTTATAATTATATTATTAATAATTATTACTGCCGTAATAATCTTTATTATAATAATAAAAGCGTTAAAAATAATTATTTTATTAATTAAAACAATAAAATAATTATAAATTAAATAAACAATTAATTTTAAGCTTTATATTAAAGTATTATTTTTTTACTTTACGTTTTAAGCTATATTTTATTTTTTCGATTTTTTTTATATAGTTTTTTAATATTTTTTTTTTCGGTAATTAAATATAATTTATAATTTCTTTATTTTATTAATCGTAAATATTCTCTATAATATTTATTTAATTAAAATTATCGAGTATAAATATAAAATTAGCTTAAATATATTATAGCTTATATTAAATATATTATAATAAAGCGTTATAATTTTCGGTAATATTTTAAAAAATAAATTATTTTTTTAAAAACCTTTTAATAGCTTTTTTTATATAAATCTTAAAACGCTTTTTTAAACTTTTTATAAATAACTTTAATTTAATTATTTTTAATAATTTTTATTAAAGCGCGGTAATTTTATTATTTTATTATAATAAAGTTAATTTAATTAAAAAATAATTAAAAAACTTTATAATTTAAGCTTTTTAAAATATTTTTTTTAATAAAACTTTAAGCTAATTAATAAATAAATATATATTTATATATATAATATTTTTTTTATTAATTATAACTTTATAATTATTAAAATTATTTTATTTAAAATTAAAAATATTAATATTTTTACGCTTAATTTTAATTAATTTTTATTAATAAAAATAAATTTTAATATAAGTTTTTTAAAGTAAAAAACGTTAAATAAATTATTATTATTAAAGTTATAAAAAAAACGCAGGTTTTTATTATTATTATTATTATTATCCTTTAATAGTTTTAAAAGTTTATTTTTAGCCGCTAGTTTATTTAATTTTAAGTTATTAAAACTATTTATATTTATTAATAATAAAAGCGAGAGTAATATTTTATTTTTATTTTTAAATAATAAAAATAAAAATAATATTATATTTACGTTTTTTAATAGTTTAAATTATATAAAAAGCTTTTTAATAATATTAATTAATTTTATAAAATTTTTCTTTATATACTTAATATTATTAAAAATATTTTACTTTATATTTTTAATTAATTAATTTAATAATTTTATATATTTTTTATTTTTTAAGCGATTTTTACGTAAAATTTTTTAAATTTAAAATAAATATTTAATTATTATTTTATTAACTTTATATTTATTATAAAAATCGGTTATTAATTAATTAGCTTTAATATTTATTATACGCGACTTTTTTTTTATAATATTATTTAAAAAATATTTAAGTAAATAAAAATTATAAAGGTTATTTTCTTATAATATATATAATAATAAGATTATATAATTAAATAATATATAATAAACTATAATAAGTTATTAAAAAATACCTTGGTTTTAAATTAATAATAAGCCGTTATATTTTTAACTTTAAATAAAACTATATTAATTAATTTTAAAGCTATATTAAGTTAAGTATAATAAAAATTTATAGAGTTTATTAAAGTAAATAATTACTATAAATTATTAATATAATCTTAACACTTGTTTTTTTTTTAAAGTATAAAAATACTTTATTAAGCTTTTTTTCGGCTAAAGTTTACTTAAAGTTTTCGTAAAATATATAATATAATATAAAAAAGATTAATAATATTAAATAAAAGTCTTAGCTATATAATATTTACTTAATTTAATTAATAATATAAATATAATGTTAGCCCGCGGAAATAAAATGCGCGCTTAATTTATTATTATTAAAAATTATATTTTTATAACCTTATAAAATTAAAAAAACTAAATAATTTAGTTTAATATTTATAATAAAATATATATAATAAAACATTATTTTAATAAAAGTTATTAAATAATAAAATATAAAATAATAATTTTTTTTATTTAAAAATAAATATTAATATAGCTAATATTTATATAATATTATATATAAGTATATATTGCACTATAAATATATATCATATTTTTTTAACACTTTTTATGCGTTAACTTAAATAATTTAACTATAATATATATAAATTAATTAAATTAAATAAAATTTTTTTTATTAAATATTTTTATTTTATTTAATAAATTTATATATTATATTCAGGCTTATTATAAATATTATAATATTGTTAACTTGTTTATATTTTTTTTATTAAACAATTATTTTTAGCTTTATTATTTAATTTAATTATTTTATTATTTTTAAATTTTTATAAAACTTAAGCGTTAATTATAATAAAAGGTTTTTTATTTTATAGTTATTTATTTTTTATTTTACGATGTTTATTTAAAATATAATTAATTTTATAAAAATTTTTATTTTTCCGACGTAAAAAAATATTTTTATATATTAATTTTTATATAATTTTTATAATCGAGTTAATAAAATTTAAAATTTTAATTAATAAACTTATAAAATAATTTTTAATTTTAGTTTTAATAAAAATTAATTATTATTTAGTTTTTAATATAATAATAAATATTTTTAAAAATTAAAATTAAAATAATAATTTAAAGTTTAAAAAAAATATTTTTTTTATTTCGCGAATATTTAACGTAAATATAATTTTAACTATTTTAAAACTTAATTAAATATTTTATTTAAAAAATATATAAAATATAACAACACACACGGGTTATTAACGCACACGGGTTATTAACGCCCTTGGGCTTCGCGTACCTTGTAAGCTAATTTTATATATAAAGGTATTTACTCTACTTTTAAATAACTCCGCGAAAAAAAATCAAAAAAATATCGGGCCTGTTTTATTTTATTTATAATTTTATAATAAACTAAAATAAATTTTGCTAAATTTTATATATATTTTTTTTAAGCGTATATA
>MU397410.1:0-26548 GCA_022578865.1 Xylaria sp. FL0043 | reverse complement strand
ATTAAAATATATAATAAAATAATTATTATTTTATTATATATTTTTATTAATTTATTTTTATTATTTTTTATTTTTTTAGTTTAATAAAAAAAACAGCAGCTTAAATATTATAAAAATAAATAAAAAAAACGATAATATTAATAAATAATAATAAATAATAAAATTAATTATATAAAAGTTATAAGCTTTTAGGCTTATAATTAGTTAAGATATTAGTATAGTGTTAAGGTGCAGTATATTATATTGCCTTAAGGAGCAAGTCTAGGTACAGCATGTAGGGGTAATACCTTTTAATATATAGTAAGTGTGTGTGGGGCGTAGGTACCCAACCTCCTCAGGCTACCAGCCTCCCTGATTTCCATAAGGTGTACCCAGTCTTAAGCCCAAATGTCAGTATGGATGACATTGCTGCTACCTTTACACGACTTACTGGGCGAAAGGCAGTCCATAACCCACTTACCATTGCCGAGTGGGCAGACTTGACATCCATTATGCTCGGCCCAGCGTTTAGAGACGACGTCAAACACATGATGGACTGGGTTTGCATGGCTTCTACGCACAAAATATGCTATGGTGCTCTAGATCCAGAGGAGGACAGTTCGGCCAAGGATCTGGGCGTCACTGCCAGCACCTTCGAGGATTGGATCAAGCGGACAGGATGGACAGGACCAATAGAAGTCTACGAAGGGCCTGTATGATTGGTCATCTCGTGAACTCCCCTAGTGCCGGGCCGCGGGCGGGACCTATATAGCTGCAGCTTACAGGGGACCTATTACTTAATTTGGAGTAGCTCATCCACATCAGAAACGCCGTCGAGGCGGCAATACTAGTCTAGACCCTAGGTCGCCTAAAATAGCCATGAATAAAGCCTGTAGTGGCCAGGTCTAGGTATGGGCTAAGAAGGCCACACCTAGAGTGTTGTAACTTCTGTTCCGTACATGTATTATATAGACAAGAGTTTATCACTGTGCTCAATCGATTATCATTATCAGAAAGTTAATTCAAAAGCTACGGTTCTGTTCATTTTTTTTTTTACTATAACTTGATATCTCTAGTTCCACAGGGGCTGAGCACGTAAAGTGTTGTACCCGCGCTACTACATTGAAAGGCGGCCATTATAGCCCTCTTCCGTCGCCATTCTAGGTGGGCTATCTAGACTTCAACCTACACCCTACGAGCGAAAATAGTCTTCATCCATTACCCTGTTTCTCTTACAGCGCTATTAACACAGCTCTTCATCTGAAGCCGGCCTGATAGCTATTTTCCTCGCGATTTAGTACCATGAACTCAAAGAAAACGCCACTCTTCGTACACACTGTTGGTCCGACCCACGTCCATGGCCGTGATCGTGAAACCAAAACCAGGATCCGTCAGCATATCATGCGCGACATTGGAAGAGGACGCAGAAAGATCCCCCAAAACCCCCAGCTTGATATCGTCCTGGAATTTTCCAATGATAATGACGCCGAACAAGCAGCTCGGCCGGCAATTAGCCGACGCAAGGATGATTCTATAGACAGGCGGCATTTGCCCTCTTTGGTGCGTCCTTTCTGGGACCAGCATCCTTTGGATGTCCTAGAAAGTCAATGGGATATGGACATGTTCTCAGCCTATGGCATAATGTGGATGCTCAATGAGGGGAGAAATCTGGCATCGACAGGTAAGCCTTGAATTTTGTCCATTATCAATTATGCCGCTTTACCTGGTTACCTGGTACCACTGTGTCGGGCCAACTATGGAGGTACCGTAGGTCTTCGATTGCCGCATAAAGATCTTGAATGCTCCAGGGAACTGACCTCAGGCTATATGCTCAATAGAAGGTCTCACGATGATTCTGCCAGGCCGCGAGTCGTCAAGTGGTATGCTAACACCCTAACGCCAAGGTCTAGACAGCTCTATTGAGAGTTTCATATTCCCATTCGCTTTCCAGAAGTCCGCCTTCCTCCGTCATTATGGTCAGTTGATCACCACACCCAATCGACTCACAGGAGTATCCCACGAAAAGCCTACGAGGTTTAAGGTCATGGCTCTTCAGCGTTCTTTAGGAGCCATCGCATGTATCGAGTCAGGGTTAGCGGGCACCAGCTTGGAGAAGCCATCCACCGAACGTATAATTCTTGGCATCCTCGCCGTCATTTGTTTCAATGTATGAGCAATCGAGACCATCTCCGCTTTGCTATGAGAAACTCAGGCTGACTCCTACTTTGACTAGTTAATATCTTCTGATCTGGACCAGGCATTAGTCCATATGCGTGGCTTGAAATCGTTCATTGACGTTCGGGACATGAATTTTTATGTGCATGGGAGTGACGAAGTCAGACTCATGATTAATTGGTATGGCATGACGAGGGGATCTTGCTCTACTCGCTGTATGATTGGGGGCTCACATTAGACTACAGGGTCGATGTAACAATATGTCTCCTACGTGATTTCAGCCCGAAATTTCCGCTGCCATCAGACCTTATCGCTGTTATACCGCCGGCACTATTCTCGCATGAGCTGCCATTATCCCTCCGCTCTCTGATGATTTCGGGACATGGAAAGGACGGAAACATTGCCCATGTCTTGTCATGCATGATTGATTTGAAAGCAATAGCCGCCCTCATCGAATCAGAACTGGCAGTTAGAGGCGATTCTCTATGGGGAGAGTCCATATCATTAGGTCTTTGGCTGAACCCAGTAGCACATCGCTTGCTCGATAGATCTGCGGTCACTGGGAGCTCGTTTCGAACTTCCACGATAGCAGAGACTCTGCGCCAGGGGGCGCTACTTTGGGTTATCTGGATTAAACGCATGCACAATGCCTATCCTGGCTCTCCCACGGCAATCGTCCAGAAGTTATTGAGCCTCTTAATGCAACCTGATTGGACGAACGTATTGACCGATACCAATTATTTGTCAGTTCACCTCTGGCTACTTGTTTTATGTGGCATTAACTACGACGGTCCTGCCTCTTCACGGAATCCCGCGGACATACTGGCTTTACAAATGCAGCAGATGGAGTGGAATAACTGGAGCGAAGTGATGATGCATGTGTGCCAAATGCCCTGGACACATGCGTTTGATGTCGCAACTACTGCTCTCGGAGAGAGGGTAGAAAGAATCAATTTGCTATCAACGAACTAGGGAAGATGTTGCAAGCCAGTAAGTGAACAGCCCTATTGCTTAGTTTTAGTGCGGAAACATGCATAACAAGTTGAAAAAAGCTCCAAAGAACGAATTTTGCATAGCCTCAACCGCTTTCCCATGGTTTATGTCTTAATTACCTCGGTGCTCAATCTAAACAGTCATTGACTTTGGACGTAAACGAGGATGAGAACGAGCTCCTAATGATTCGACTGTTGCGAAATTCATAGCTTAACGTTCACTTTTACATCTAATCCTACCTCAATACCTAAATCCACTACAGCACTCTATATATCCTCCATGAGATAGCCAGGCCATTACACTAGAGGTCGTTTATTAACATTATCTTTAGTGGCAATACATAATCCAGTCTACTCAGTTTTCGTGGGTGCTCCGCTCCAGAAGAGAGGAGAGCGATTATTACCTCTCGAACAAAGATGTATCTTGTGAAAATCATTTGGCATAAAGTTAATAACTTTATTGTATTTTCTGTGGTAAAGCGAATGTCCATGTTCCTCCCGTCCCCTACCTCAGGCATTGCAATTATCCTGAAGTGTTCTACCGTCCTACATCAGTCATGGCCCCGTCTGGTGGATTTACCTCCATCTTGCAAAGTGCTCCAAGCACATCTACTGGAAAAACCAGTTGACCTGGATTCGGCCCACGTCCAGCGAAGCAATGTCGTCAAAGATAGCGGGGGCAACGTCGATACCGCCGGCACCGCAGCCAGGGCACAAGTCAACAACTCGTGCAGCTGTTTGGTGGCCATTGCCCTGGATAGTAATCCATCGTCCGCAGTTAGCTCCGTTGGCGTAATCCGCAGTGTTGAGCGCCACGACTGCGTCACCGTCGCCGTCAGTCTCGCCACAAGCACCGAGGCCCTAAAACGATGCAAAATTCTGTTAGAGACTGGACTTTGATAGTCTTACTGTGAAGGTACACGCCTTTTCAGAAACGATGGGGAGATTTGAGAGAAACATACTGGGTGGTACCAAGTCATATCCCCTGTGGTAGCGGCAACAGCGCTTGTGAAAGCCGCAACAGCAGCAAGAATCATAGCCTTGGAATACATGGTGTTGGGAATGGTGATTTGAGATCTGAGAATCCTTAATGAGATTGATTGTGCGTTGTAGTTTGATGTGAATGATGATGATGTTTCGGTTTGTCTGTCAACGAAGACACGGGCATATCCTCCCTTTTATACTCAAGAGGCCGATGAGTAGAGTCCTTTCGAACCGCCAATGCTTATTGCTAATTTTTCAATTCGAGTCTAGACTTGTGGCGATGGACAAAGATCCCTCCTGTCAGTCTGCGACCTTCATGCCTTCCAACATCCCGATCGTATGTCACATGGGGCTTCCAGGCTCCTGGAACCATGACCGAATGATCTATTCCACGCAGCCTTGTGTATTGATGTTTGGAACTTAAGCTGATTAAGGCGCATATAAGACGGATTACCTCAGATATTGAGCGCAGTCCATGTACGACATAGTCAGAAAGAAGCAGTATTGGGATGGACTTGCTGCCTCAAGGAGACGCCAAGCAATTATTCCCGTTCAAATAGAGGCTTTCGAAGCTGACGATACAGGTCTTGACTTGGCCAGGCCTAGTGATGACTCTCAATGTTGACCAGTTTCTATTATTCATCGCGGAACGACGGAACTTCGCTTTCGGAAAGAGCAAAGCTAGCTAAATCTTGAGAGAAGTAGCTCTTGTAGATTACATAGTTCGAAATATCTTACGACTACAAAGGCTTAGGGCTGTAAGCTCTAGGTGTGCGATCCCATAGGACTGCGAGCTATCATCACGCAAGTAATTTTAATACCAGGATCCTACGATTTTCAGCCTTGAGGGCTATCCCGGTTCATGATCGTTATGATGAGCTTCACTAGACCACAGGAGCGCAGAGCCGCAAGACTTAGACCTTTCCCAGATAATGCAGTTCAGACGGGTAACAGATGGCGGGTGACAATGAAACTTGTAAAAGAGGCAAAGCTTCTACACAGCTCTGTTGTGCGTTAGTTTCTTTTCAGGGGTTTGAAAATAACGTCAGCAAGCCACGCCGGGCATCCGCAGCCCTGCAAGAGTTTGCGAATGTGTCAGCCCCCATACGGTTACTAAGTGCTAACTCGCGTACGAATCTGGAAGAGTTGCTGTGTAAGCGTTGAAGCTAGTCCACATACAGGTATGGAATCCAAAAATGGGGTCACGATGCCACGTGCGACTTCTACGGGACAAGATTATCCACGTGACCCTGATCTAGACAAAATCAGCAACAGTCATTCCATTATGAACAACGAGAAAAGCCCAGGCGTCAAGTTCCGATTTGCTTTAGAATAAGGGTCGAGTTTAGTCTTCTTTTAATATAGAATAGAAGTCATATGTAAGTGCCTGTTAATGAACAGGAATAGAGTTGTCTATGGCCCTGCGAGAGGAAACTCCCTGGTGATTAGTGGGGAAAAGGAAAGTGTTAGCCTCCATATTTGCCAAATCAGATCAGACTAAGGACTAAAGGAATAGGCTTCATACGTAGGATTGACCTGCTGCTTTGGGCCGAGCACTTCTCATCGCGTTTATGTATGAAAAAGGGAACTCATATGCCGTCTTAGTAAGACGACTTCTAGCTAAGTCTCATCGGTCCAAAGGAAAGCACGCTACCAATGATAATGCTTAGTTGGTCGGCTCATTGCTATGTGCCGCTCGTCCGTTATATACGATGTATAAAGCTTGAAATTCGTAACAGACTCTATGGCAACACTAAGTAAGCACTGGAATGAGCGGCTCAATTACCCAGATCACCACGTGGCCCGATTTTATTCTTTTCGAGTATAGATGGACTTCAAAATGATAATGCAGACTCTGATAATTGAAGAAAGAAAAAAAACAGCACATCTGTCGTCTTAACCAAAACGACTGACTTATTACCGAGTGAGTTTATAGGGAGAATAGGGCAGTGGAGATAGGTAACTAACACCAAGATAAGCAACTTGATTCTTGCGAGAATCATTAATCAAAAAACTACGATGTTCCTTATTCAGACTATTTCCGTGGAGAAGGATGCGCCACTTTAACGTCTCACCTCCCTCTTCTTTCAATACTTCGGGTTACTGCCCTCATGCATATTGCCGCGGTTCATCTTGGCTTAAATGTCGGATTTATCTGGCAATATTTTATCGTCAGCTGAGGTCATGTTTTCGTTGTTGCACAACGCATTCGTTTGATTAGCAGTCGCTTACTCAAGCGGCTCAAGATCGAGAACAATACTATTGCTACTGTGCTCCAAAACGGGTTCCGCCGACAGAGTCTCGAGCGTGGCTGGAAGGAGACATCTGTTGATTCTAGATCTACATAACATCCAAGCTATGATAGAATGATCTCTGATCAGTACGCCATGCTACGTGGTATTCACGGAACTAATAATGATACATCTCTGATGTCTGAAGCACTAACGTACCGTCCAAGGATTTGGTGCTCCTATTCATCTTGCATGTCAAAAAGGAATAGATCCAAAAGGCCTCAGAGCACCAAAATAGGTGTAGTTTTCACTTCACCATGAGTACAATCGATGTCTCAGGGCCAAAACTTTCCGACGCTGGTATATATCTGAAGCATATATCTCTGTTTAATCTATGCAAGCTCGTCTTCCCAGGAAACGGTTGATCCTGGTGAGTGGTTGCAATTGTTAATGCTGATGGCGTGATCGATAGTAGCGCGGTATCCGCCCCTGTATGTCCGAATTATAGGACCATAGCAGTCTCAGGCTTGGTCACGGCCAAGTGGAGACTGGCCTACTTATAACTGCCCACGTTCATGTTGCTGAGAGAGGCTCCTAACTACTATACTTGAATGCGATATGTTAGCCATGGATTTACGATAAATGTACTGCAGCACCGGATTTGAGCTGTTCATTTAATTACCTTGAAAATATCCTGTTGGATCGTATCGCAGAGTGCAGTGGTGAAAGAACAGCGTTCGATGTCATCTTTCCCGATCTCCACGACGCCCGCTGCAGGGGAAGCCAATGACTAAATTTCCAATTTTTGGGAAGACTGTGGCACCCAGTACTTTTTGCCATACTATTGGTGAAACGCATTATAGATATGACGCCCGATCAGAGATAGCCAATACGTTTGCAAGTGCGATTGTACCCGCTGTAGGCCGGGTGCGTGTCAGTATACTGTAGCGTGGATTAATGAGTTACGGGCCAAGAAAGGAATTATAGGTAATGCGGGCTAGGAAAGTGCTCTGTGAGATGAGCCAGTGAAAGATGGTGGAGAATCAATTCAACGGGGCACCGTATCGTAGTCACAGTGAGATGAAGTGACTAAACAGCTAGATGACGACAAGATCGGACACGCGTGAGGACTATAGGTGAGCCTGCTAGTGTTCATGAGACTGGACTCGCGCTGTACAGGGAAAGTCATCATTACGACAGTCTCAGTACATGATTGGAAGAAAAAGGAAGAGGAAGAACAAGAAAGAAGCTTTAGAGAGTGGATGGTGAACACATCCAGGATCAGATAACAGGATCACCGCGTAGTAATTAGCTGAAGGTTGAGATAAGTTAGCTTGAGAACGAAACCAAAGCTAAGGGCACGAGATCAAGAGAGCGTCGGTGTTTGAGAGGTGCGGTGAGGAGCCAGAGACTTTTGCATGAACCTGTAGGGACTGCTATGTATCTACAGAAGACATTGGGGCTAGTACAAGCGATTAAAGAGGTAGAAGAGGCATTCCCATTGCTGCCATGCGGCGGCGGTTGACCTCCGACGGTTCTGCGATAGCTACCACTTGGGAGAGTGAATACCAAGGTTTAGTCTTCCCTTTCTCAGCTCGGTCAGATAGGTACCTTGTGAAAGAGGTCACGTTCACTAGTGAGACACATGTTCTTGGTCGTTTCATCTGGTAGTTGCGTGAATGAGCCGATTGTATCGTCAGGGGTAGACCGAACAGTGTCTCTCCGACCAACAACACGTACCTCGGTTCCGACCCGCACGCTCCTTTTTTTGTTCTTGGCCCTGTACCGCCTCGCAGCCCGTTTTCTGCCAGTCCACAAAAGAGACAACGATAATAATAATAATTTGGCAAAATTCGAAGAACAGTGACCGGCCAAGGTGAGTGTAGAGTTAACAGGATGATGATGTAGCGTAAACGTTACATCGATGAGCTGCAGCTGATAGGTTGTTATTAGAGGTGTTGGAGCTGTGCACGGCAGTTTCAGATAGAGAATGCCGAAAAAGGGGGGAGTAAGTCACCGTGTTTCGCACAGTATAGACTTTATAGACAATGTGAGAATTAGGTACTGTGAATCACAGAGATTATCGCAGGGCGCCTGGTAGAGTCAATGACGTCATAAGCCTACGAATCAATTAATAGCATACCATCGAGGCTGAGAATTATCCTCGAGACCTAAACTCCCGCAAGACTTTAGTCAGTCAATTGGCGGCTCCATCTTGGAGTTCCTTCTTGTGAAAACGAGGACTATAATTCTACGTAATTACATGATAATACCGGATGCTTTGAAGTCGTACCCTACTGACGGTGTTTATCAGGTAGCGGCTGTGATAATAGTTGGGGCATAAGAACTATGTGGATGAGACAAGTTCGGCCATTGACATAGCGTATATACACGGGGTTTACAATGCACTTGCACTGTATGGTTTCGTATAGTTTCTTGGGCTACAGGATAGAGATCACGAGATGGAACAATCGGAGGGGTTGTATTTCAATTTGCCTAGCTACACGAAAGAAAATACTATTATTCCTTCTGGTCCCGATCGTTCAAAGTACCTGTGTTTATTGGTGGAGGCGGGGCTACCATATGCGATGGAGGGCTTACCCCTGGATTAGATGTTCAACAGGTATTAGATGTAGATCTTAGATGTCATTCGAGTTATCGGCGCGCGGAAACTGACGTTTCCAAAGCTCGATCCTCTTCATAGTCGCCTCATTATGAGCGCGA
This sequence comes from Xylaria sp. FL0043, assembly GCA_022578865.1. NCBI lineage: Eukaryota > Fungi > Ascomycota > Sordariomycetes > Xylariales > Xylariaceae > Xylaria > Xylaria sp. FL0043. The sequence continues at coordinate 17,463 of MU397410.1, read as the reverse complement.
ATAGAGGCGGCTCTTTCTTCCGGGTCTTCTAGTGAGTCCACCTTGATAATGCTACCAATTTCGCTGATCAGCGACCGGAACTCATCCATGTTCGTGATGTCGTTAGAATGCAGATAAGCAAACTCGAAATCGACAGCAACAACGTGGTCTTTCGCCCAAATGAAATTATGCAGCTGGGGATCGCCGTGATTCACTCCACTCCGCGTAAGCGCGTCGTACATATCTTGCAGGGCCGATGCAAGTCGCATGTTGATGATATCTTCGTCTGTGATACGACGTAGAAACGTGCGCTGCCGGTAAGCCTGGAGTATCCGGGGAGTGACAAGCGCGTCGAGTTCCAACTGATGAAGGGGGGTGCCTTCCACATAGCTTAGGAGAAGTGCTGGATTGGAATTATCGCTGATTGCTGTACCAAAGCAGTGTGGAATATGAACTCCTTGAAGGTGCCGAAGTCGTTTGTACATGTTGACTTCATGTTGGAAGTCAGCAGGTCTGTCGGGATTGGGCTCTTTCATGATGATGACAGGAGGAAGGAACCACTCGGGAAAGAGATTCTTCACACAAGTTCGAATCGGGGGAGGGAGCCAGGACAGAAGCCGTTCGCTTATTGGACAGGATGGAATATCCAGGCGATAAACCTCTCTACGCATGATTCGAGAGGCTGGAGCTCTGATAAAGCGCGTTCGAAAGCGGATCTCCTGTAAAATCACATTAGCTTCATCACGCTACAAAGAGACAGTAGTATGTCCAACCTTGAATAGCGGTATCTCCATCTCGGTCGAGTGCTGCGTAAGTTATCCTCAGTATGGAGATGCATTTGATTAGCATGGTAATAGCCCTGTGAAGTTAGTTGATGACTGGGTCATATATGCTAGCTAGATAATCGGTTTGTGTCCATCGCTTAGGAAGACGGTGTGACTAGATGCAACTAGCCGAAACCTCAAAATTAAGTATACCCCCTGCTCCTCCTCCTGCCCGCCCCCCAACAACAGAGAGAAAAAGTGCTAGAGTACCGCCTCAAGATTACTACGCACCGAAATCCTCGTGATGACTGTTGTGATACCTATATGGGAGAGAGGTAGGCTATCTAAGGACTACATTTACATGCATTCCCAATCCACTCGTTCTGCCAACATATCCCTATTGGGCAGACAGCAACCTAAACCACATGTGCTGTGCTACCAACCCAGCGTGTCACAAACATGCCCACTGGGGGTATCAGAATACCACTCGCCGTTCTCGGGGTTGACGTGGCGTGTGTAGCCCGAGGGTCTCCTAAAAAAAAAAAAAAAAAAAAAAAAAAAAAAGAGTACTCCCATCTGCACCCTCCCAACGAGAGATACCCGACCACCACTCATCTAGTTACAGTAGCAGCGCCGTCTAGGCGCGGCATCGGCGTAACTGGAAGGAAGCCACGCGGAACAAACAATATCGCAGGCGTGGGCTTGTGTAGTGAAATATGAAGCCTAAGACAGGACACTTCTCATCCGTGACAGACTGTTTCTCGTCAGGGTTGAATATGAGTAAAATCAAGTATTCTCCATCGAATAGGGCTGCTGCAGTGGTCTTATATTTGTCGCAATACCTGTGCTGTGGATTAATGATGTGGTGCAGAAAAGAAGATCAAAAAATGCTCACCCTCGCAGCTCTCGGCCGAGCAAAATCCGATTAGCATCGGCTGTCTCTTCACCAGTCCATTTTTTGGGATGGATGATGCTATGTCGTTTGAATTCCCCTACTAGCGCACATTGCTCACCATTCACCCAGGAAAAATCGGCTGTTTCTCGGCAATTGGTTGGGCCAGATGGCCCAACCTCCGACCTCAACTTGAGCATTTGTTCAAAGGCGAGCTGGACGGGAAGTGCGATGCGAGTATAGAAGACTCTTCGAGTATCCCCTTCACTTTGGAGATCTTCCGCAGTTGGATTTAGTGGGTGTACTGTCTTAGATAGAAGGAATCTTTCTTGTTCATCCTCTGCGCCCAACGCCTGCTGGATTTCATCGAGGCTTGGGTCAAGAGTGAGTGTCAAATATGGAGGAAGAACGTCTTCATAGCCAATCGCCCAAGCTTTCTTTGAAGAACTATTACCGATGCCCGAGACGTAAAAGTGGTCAAAGGGTCGGAGAGGCTCCATTAGGAGGTCGCGCAGACGTACAGCCATGGTGATTGGAAGAAGTGTGAAATAAGAGTCTTCATGTCCCGTTAAGCTTAGCAGAGAATATCTCTGCAGCTGTATACTAGTCATTATATATTCACGAGACGACTTATTGACCATATCTCTTCTGCCTAATTCATAGCATATCTCCTACGAATCAGGATCTAGCAAGCGAGGTTTTTTCCACAAACGGCACATGTAGCACAAATCACACCTGCTCGATTTGAGTGGTGCCTCAAAGTGCGCGGTTTGAAGCCTGGTCGATACAGCAGTGGTGATGACTTATGCTACGATGTTAACTTGTGCCCACTTTGTCGAAGGCAGGAAGACGAGAATGATACGTGATGTCGTAATAGAAGCATCAATTACGAATACGTATCGGTGCGATGTACATAGGCATGAGTGAGTAACTAGGAGACAGAAGAACAGAAATAGGCGTTCATTGTCTCACTTTACGCGCTGTGTTGGTGGTAATTAAGTGCAGTACAGGATCGTGCAAACTCATCCCGTGCACTCTCGTCTCTGTGCTGCTCTAAAAGTTTGCGTTGTATTATGATTTGAAACGCTTGCAAGTGGATATGGTCAACGGGGGCAAGAATGTGCTCTTTAGCGAAGTCTGGACAGTCACCGTCGGTGGCGTTGAAAACCTTCTTACCCGTACCTGTACCACCACTCAGATTGCAGAGTGAGAGTATACTTCAAGGGAAAAGATGTCAAAACCGACTCGTGATCCCTACTGATGCCACTTAGGCGGCGCGGAAATTTTTTCAGGTAGTATAGCATCATGTTCTGGTGGAGCTGTTGCACTTGTCACTGCAACTCTTGAAAATCCGTGGAACTGTTGTGTTAGCGTATCATCCGGTGAGTAATTTCAAGTCCCTTGTTTGCCTCTCTTGTTCGCTGCGCGTGTTCGGGTCTAGCTGTGCGCGAGTTCTTGTGCGAGGTCTGATTCTGAAGATTCTGTGTCTGGCTCTCTCATTTAGTGTGTGTTCCCAGCCCTTTTTCTCCCCAGCAATCCGTGAGTCTTTGTGCGATGAGCATTCGAGGTCCACGGGCGGCAGGTTATCTTGTGTACTCAGTAGCGTCGGTTGGCTATCAAACTTGAGGAACTGCAATCCTCTTCTCTGGGCTACCGTGCAGCTTGGTCGGCGTGTGCCGCATACCTGTCAATCTACTTCGCGCCAGGAATGGTGACTCAATCCTGATGCCATTTCTGGATCTACCGGCCGAGTTCAGTAGAGAAAATTCCTGGAACCAGAATGGCCATGGCGTTCGACAGCAAGTAGGATCATTCTCGTTGTACAGGTGCACAGGGAGTGACGGGTTCTGGGTGAGCGAGGGATGCTTCACATTGCAGAGCAGCTTGCAAGGCGTACCGTGTTCTCTGTTGGCGGCCTCCATGGGTATACTGTCGACGACAGCGGCTACGGCCGTAAAACTGGAAACATCGACGGGATTATAGAATGTTGGTGCGGAAAAAATTGCCGATGAGGACACGTTGTCTTCACTATGTAGGAGCGCAACGTCTAGAGAATAGCAAGGGGCATTGCTCATTATGTTCTGAGCATGGATCTGTTCATCTTTCACAGGCTATTGTTTATAGTAATCCCGAAGAGATCGGTACATCTCTAGAGCGTAATGGTTTCTGGCTTTAGATAACTGCAGGTGAAGGAGGCTTCCGTAGAAGAGAAACGGACAAAGCTAATATTGTTGTGTCGTGAGCTCCTGTATCTGGCCTATAGCGGTACCGAGATGAGCCGCCGAGATGAGCCGCCGAGATGAGCCGTTGAGATGAGCCGTTCTCTAGTGTTGATAGAAATGGTACTACTGCAAGATTTTGGCGTCTACCCGGCTGTTTTCCCTGCTTACTGTCCACATGAGTCCCTCGGTTTGATCAACGAGCATATAGGTCACAGCCCATGAGGCCGGCTAGCATCCGATCAGAGGTTCTTGAGCCCCTGTAGGCTCGATATCTATGCCGAAAGAATGATTGCTGGTCCAATACCGTGGCTATATGCCTTGCCAGTGGATGTGCCAGGCTGGAGCTATACTATCAAACCCTTGGGATGTCGTTATTTCTGTTCGGACTAGTCAGCCAATATTACTATTGACGTGCGGCCTTGTTTGATGAAGGAAGCTTGGGCTACTTGGAAAGCTCATCTACAAGGAAACCATCGCTAACCAGTATGGGACCAAAGGTCATAACTGCCTCTATAAATTGTAAACACATGACATATCTATTCAATTGTTATAACATCTTCATAACATGCGAATTTGGTGAAAGTTGAAACTTCATCTGGAAGCAATTGCACTATAATGAATGAGCCACTCTGGCACCATACCTGTTAGGAGTGACAGGAAAGCTGGATGCGCTTGGACGAGAACGATACGTTCAGTAAATCCCTTTGCAATCGAAAAAGGTTGATATTGACACGTAGGATGCTCATGGCCTTCTATTGCGTGATGCTCCACACTACATGGCCTGGCCCGTTCAGTCAAATGACAGTAACAATCCGTCTCAGTTCCGCATAATCTGCACGTCCACTCCGGATTCCGAGATGGGCTTGTGGAGGGGTGCCGCGGAAGCAAGCCCATATTGCCTCTTCCTAGTGGTCTGCTTACGCTGATTGGATTAGCGCCGCTCGGCAGGAGACTATTCAGAAGTGCTCTCATCTATGTTGAAGTGAACTCCATGGGGTAGTCCCCATCATTAGGGGTCAGCATTCAGGAGATAGACTACTCTACACTTCCTGAATCCTTAACTTCTTTCGCATTTTCACATCAAAGATGGGGAATTTAGTGATCTCGATAAAATAAAACGTTGTATTCATGACGCTTGTGTAAAGAATGGCTGCCTTGTCTCCCTTTTTCGCGTAGTCGACTGTCTTTGACCCCCTTTTTATACCACCCTTGCTAGCCAAGCCCATTTTCCCAGCTGACTAAGTCGCTTTCAAGTCACCCACACCACTTCAGTGTTTACGACATAGAGCCTTCCCTGAATCTATAGCACCGTCGTCTCACTATTAGCAAAATGCTTTCCCGTATGTTGAGTCTCTTAGAAGTTCTATTCAAGTACAGCAATCGATGCCACTGAAGTGGTAGATCAGGTCATTAAGAGTGCCCGCTATAGAGGGTCCCCTACAAAATTACCCTTGCTTCGAGTCATATGCATATTGTCACCATCATATACAGTAAGATGCTTTCCTGAACTCCCTGTGTAGGTCAAGAAGGGCGTAAGAAGGGCGGAGTTGCCTAGGTATGAATTCCGCTTGGTAAATAGGAGTGGTTCGCCGTAGAACCGAGAGACAGAAAGAAAGAGGCTCATTTTCATGCAACAAAGATAACCTCTTGCATCAGTGCTTTAATTGAGTCATAGGCCTGTCGACTCCTTATCGCTCAAGTCTGTATATAATCCAAGAAGGCCGCTGTACATAGCAACATTTGGTTTGAACGACAGCATCCCACCCTCGGCAGACGCTGTCATCATCGCAACATTCGGCATAGTGGCTCGCGTCGTTGTCATAACAAGCGTCATAGTCAGCGCTTATATTGAGAGGAAGCAGCACCTGTTCCTAGTACATTTTCTGAAAGGCCAAGATGTTTCTGCAACGTAGCGCGATTGATTCACAACAGCGGAGGTTTTGATTTTTCCTTATTTGAAAACCTACCACTATGGTTGCCATGACTGTTATCGGACATAAAATAGCCCCTCCGATACGATGCGACAGTTACGCGCTGATCAAATTTTCTCGTAGGGAAGTTGATATGATAGTAATAGATTAGATGCATTCATAAGAGAGATATTAAGATACAATAGTAGATGATACGACGTCAAATGCCGAAATCCATCCGCACGTTGGGGCAAAGGTTACCGAGCGACAGCGCAAAATCTTCGCCTAAGCTATTAGACCTCGGTATTTGACTAGCGCTAGGAGCTAAGGTGGGTAGACCGTTAATTAATCGCCGATAGTACGGATCTGGACAACAAAAAATCAAGAAAGGGGAGATGAGTAATCGCCACGTGTGTAAAGAACCGTCAACCGCTAATTTCACAGGTATCCATTGGGTGGATATGAAACTATCTACAAAGTAGAAGGTCCACGAAAGCCTGATGATCGAAGGTGAACGAGTTCCGAGGCTCCGGGACTCCGGGACTCCGGGACTCCGGAAGGTTGGCCCTCAAAGTGCATAACTCCTAATGTCGTAGAGCAGAAATTGGACAACCGAGGAGAATGAAAGCTGATTATGAAGGGCCGATGCAGCTCCGATAATGTTCTCCCGAATATTCCCACGAAATGCCGGTGTCGTGGAATCTCTGCTTGCCGGAGTTCTAGGACTAAGCCTTGTGGAGTCATTGTTGTGGATTTTTCATTGCGACTGACGCTATCTATGACGGGGTTGATGGAAAATTTCAACATCACTATGGCGCTCAGTATCGCCGAAATTAGTGAGAGCAGCGAAGCTACCGAAACTCATGCGCTAGGAGCTATGAAACAATGACGTTTATATAAAAGAATGGCTCTGCCCGCGGAAGAAAAGACAGCTAGTAACCAGACCCAAGACAATTCATCGAAAGCATCATCGTAGTACTAATAGCTTAGCTGGCGAAATCCAATTGTTGACAACGCATCAAGAAAAAACACTGTTCGCGAATTTATCCAACGCCATAACCCATAATGCCGAGCTTCACAGTTTTCAAGGGCAGCGAGTCGGGTACGCCCAAGAAGGAAACTACTACACGACCGGATGAGCTATCTGGCGACCAAGTATTCGTCAGAATAACAGCATCTGGAGTATGCGGAACAGGTAAGAGATGTCGAGAACACATTATATGAAGACTGGCTAACGCTTATTGGTTAGACCTACATTATGTAAATGAGACCTCCTCTATGTGATAGTGCGAAACTCGACACTGACCGACCGACAGAAACATCAGCATATGGGACTAGGACATGAGGGTGTCGGCGTGGTGGAGAGGACCGGTCCTCACTGCAAAGCCCTGAAGGTTGGCGATCGGGTCGGCTGGGGTTATAACCACAGCTTCTGTGGCCGCTGCACACAGTGTCTGTCGGGGAATGACGTCTTCTGCGCTGAGCGCGCGTTCTACGCCATGGCGGATCTAGACCAAGGAAGTTTCGGTTCGCACGCGGTCTGGCGCGAGGTAGCCTTATTCAAGATCCCCGATAACATTTCCGACGAGGACGCCGCTCCCCTGCAATGCGCCGGCGCGACTGTCTTCACGGCTCTTCACGCCTATGGGACGCGTCCCACCGAGACTGTCGGCATCATGGGTGTCGGCGGCCTTGGGCATCTTGCCATCCAATTCGCCTCCAAGATGGGTTGTCGGGTCGTGGTGCTTTCGGGATCGGAAAGCAAGAAGGACGAGGCGATGAAGCTGGGTGCTCACGAGTTCGTCGCCACCAAGGGCAAGGATGAACTCAAGGTCTCTCACAAGGTAGACCGCCTCCTGATGACAACGTCCGTTCAGCCCAACTGGGAGCAGCTCCTGCCTATCTTGTCCCCGGGCGCCACCATCTACCTGATCAGCGTGGCATCGGGCAAATTCGAAATCCCCTATATGCCTCTGTTGGCGTACGGCATCACCATCCAGGGTACGCTTGTCGCGTCCAGGCTCGTTCATGAGCGTATGCTCGAGTTTGCCGCTCTTCATCAAATCAGGCCTGTGATTGAACTGTTCGACATGACCGAAGAGGGCATCAAGGATGCGATGGAAAAGCTCGAACAGGGTAAACTCCACTTCCGTGCCGTGCTAAAGCCTGTCGCTTGATCTACTCGGTTAAATAGTCAGTCCTCTCTGATGAGATTGGGGGTTGAATGCATATCGCATATAATAAGTAGATAGGCAGCATATTATATAGCACAAAGGCGCAATATAGATCTTTGGCAGATGAGTTTATGCTGTCCGCTTCGTCATCGTATGACTGATTATGCTGTCTCCGGCTCATCGCAGCCGCCCATAAGAAAAATATGGTAGTAGAAGCGAGGATATCTAGAATCAGTTCTTTTCATACACTTTGAACTCTGCGTCAGGCGCGGCGCTGCTGAGGCCTGTCATCACCGAATCATGATGTTGGTGATCGTCGACACGGCGAAGGTGATATTGTTGATATATTCGGCCAGTAGTCGCTGAAAGCCTGGATTAACTGCCTAACGAGGTGATACCTAGGGGCGTCGGCGGGGCTTGTCTTGGCCCCCAAGTTAGGAGCGCGCGGTTAATTTAGGTATTCTGTTCGCTAGACTCACTACTACTGTTAGCGTGCCCCTGTAAGCACTATCTATGCATATTGCCGCTGTGGGGAGACATCATATGTAAATCTACTATCCTCGCCGTAACTCGATGTTTTAATTTCTCTCCATTTCTGCCAACGCTTTCAGTGGGTTGATGCCTTGGATATACGGCAGCCCGAATGACATGAATTTTCGGCGTGATACATGTTGGCATGACGTTGCAGTGAGAGCCATACCGTATATGGTAAGTATCAATAGGGATGCTCCAATGCTTCGCCAGGCACCGAAGTAAGCACAGGTATTATAAGGAGGCAATTATCCTGAAAGAGCGGGAGTCCTTCAATACCCCGCTCCAAGAAATACAACCGCCTAATTGTGTTTGCCGACATCAGTCATGTTCAACATGAGTGATAGAGGACTCTTGTCTCTTCCACAGGACATTCTGTTCATGTTGCCGGAGTACCTACACAACATAGAGGATTTTATGAACTTATCGTCAACATGCACCCGACTGAGAGACTGCATGGCCACGGCTACTCCCAACGTCATCCTACGACTGGCCGCTGCCCAGACCAGAATTTTCTTCCGTCCATCTCCGCACTTTGTAGTCACCGCTACGGCACGGGAGTTGGGTAACTGGGCCAGAAAATCAGATGCGAATGAAAAAGAACTTGCGCTTAAACTGGAGGAGGGTGTTGACGGTCTTTTGGAGCTTGCACTGGATCACTGTGGCCTGACAATGGAGCGGATCAGAGACCTACACTTGCTACGTTTCTCCCTGATCAACCCCGTGGCAGATATCATTGACCAGTGTGTCGGCAAGCAATGGTTTGCGACTCCTAATTTCTGGGACGGAGGAGTTGACGATGCATATACCATCCGGGCCGAGCCCTCTGACACTCTGTTTCATCTGGCTATATACGGAGAATTGTTTGCGCCGGACTTTGAGCCTATCCTTAACAAGGACTCCAACGTCCGCCGGCTCAGGGTCGAGACTCGGTTGGAGTTTATCAAGTACTGTGTACCCGACATTGCTTGTCATCTGTACGGTCATACTCCCTTCGCCGGCGCACGCCTGCCTGATGGGACTATCGACCCCAGGCGTGCTGTCAAGCCCACTGGTCCATATGCGGAAGACGGGAGCGGCGATCCGCCATTCACAAACGACAATAACATTGCATTAACATGGGTTATAAAAAGTAGCCGTTTCAGGCCGCGATATAAAGAGCTTCGAGCCAAAGCCGGCGTCCCTGAATTCCAAGAAGACTTCGACGATACATGGTGGTACGACGAAAACTCTACTGGCGACTGGCGACAGCGATTCTGGGAGAACATCATGATTTGTCAGGGTCTAGAAGGGTTGGGTATGTTGAGGCCCGATACAGAGCACCAATGGCCGGAGAAGATCAGGGAATGGAGAGACAAGATCGCGAAATTGGACAAGGAGCCACCATCGACTAAAGTCGGACGGCAGGCTACCCTCGAATACCCTTATCTCTTAGGAGATTTGAGGATTTGTGCAAGCGGCTATGTCGCAGGCACATGAGGACTCGACATCACATTCTATACATCTTCAAAAGGTGGATAGGGATGGACTAGGCTCACGCAATAATTGTGGCAATTGTCAACGCACAGAACTGTCTGATTGAGTCGACCAATTTTCCCTAGCTGGTTAAAGAATACACATTACCGGAAATGTCTGAAGATGAGTATACAATATTCAATGCATAGGTCTAGTTCATGTTCAGTTTTCGAATGCCAAGGACTCAGCCCTCACGTGCTCACGCGCTCCGATCGTGGCGCATCCTTAAGGTCTTATGCAGCAGCCCGGGACGGGGCTGACTTTTATTGGTTGCAACCTCGTCTCCGACTTTCTAAGAATCGCGGGCCTTCGCATTTCTGCCGGTACGGGCCCGGGCGTCATAGCTACCGTGGGATGTCGGTCTCAAATTTCTTCTCAGTCCCTCTCTTTCTAGTCTTTTTTGAAACACTACCTACACATGGGAATTCTACCACTTCATTCATTCACAGTCGCTATTGATCCTTTAATATTTCCTAAGAGCCAACTACCGCACCTAGGAAACCGAACCAGCAGAGAAATCGGAATACGGGACGTGCGCATATTCGTCCATCACGATGTCTTGGTCGGGCCTTGCTGTGCAGGGCTCAAATTGCAGTGCCAAGTCCTCTCCCGTAAGCAGTCTTTATGGAACGAAAGCAAGCTTACAGTCGCATTGCCTTGATATCAGCCGGTATACTACCACGAAATCTACACGTGCATTAGAAGACTGGATTCTTGGAATTTCGAAGCAGGACGAAATTAGAGCATCCATAATTGAGACCTGCAAACAATTCGGGAGTCTGAAGCTGAAGGATTACCAGTTAATTAATCTTCAGTCCATACACGACTTGAATGTCAGGGGTTCTGGGGCATGGTGTCTCTCCTCTGTAGGAGCTACCAATCTACCCTACTGCACGAGGCACGCCGAATCTTCAGGGGACGCGTTTCCCGAAAGGTTCTACTCACTCGTGCCGTGGTCTCAGGGTCTGCTCTCAAAATGCGCTGCGAGAGCATCACCTTGCCAAGAAGGCGAGAGCTATCGAGGAACCGGTGAGACCACCAGTTTAAACAGCGAGCAACATCAGAAGCAGCAGCAGAGGAAAGGGAAGAGAAAACGCAAAGACGAAAATCGGAAGTCTGGGTCTGGAAGGGGCCATGGGGGAAGCGACGATGAACCCCCAGCCAAGGAATCTCAAGACGAAAAGCTCAGACTAGCGTGTCCATTCTTCAAGCGCAATCCTGCGAAGTATGTTGACCAGATGTTTTGTCTGCACCATTGGCCCAATACGTCTAGACTGAAGTATGACAGATACCCCAACTCTTTATTCATGAAGAACATGAAGAAGTCTAACGAACGCCTATTAGGGAGCATCTGTACAGTCAACACTCCCTGGAAGGTATTCAATGTGGTTTGTGCGGGAAGGTGTTCAAGAACGAGCTTAACTTCCAGCCTCATCAGCGCCAACAAGGAGCATGTGAATGGAGAGCATTCGAGCGCCGCGAGGGAATAGATCCTCCCACGAAACAGAAACTGCAGGACAAGGGAACCACTCGGGGGTTTAATGAAAAGGATAAATGGCAAGCCATTTATGGCATGCTGTTTCCTGATGACGACCGGTCGACGTACCCTAGCCCCTGTAAGCTATCACCAAGCCGAGAAAGAAGACCAGTACTAAACTTTCCGCTTGATAGACTTTGATGCAGCTCCATTTCGAGATCAAGAAATTGGAACGCGCCTTCAGAATGAAATTCCTTCGATAGTCGAAAACGCCATCGGCCAGGTGCCAAACATTAACAATATCGGAATGATCCCAGACGTTAATGAGCTTCAAACAATCATCATCGCATCGATCAATGACACCTTGCAGCGTTTGCGTACGGAACAATTGTCTTCCCGAAACATACGCGCCGAGGTTGACAACGCCCAGTCTCGCTCAGTTCCATCAGCCGAAGAAAGCACGCAGGCCCTTCGTTACCGAGAAAGCCAGATGTCTATAGAGCACTTAGCTGAGTTTAATAGGGACGCTATGGAGGATCTCCCCCAATTTCATTCACAGCCGGGGGATGACGCGACAGACTTTGCGCCATTGTTTGAATATATGTCCACTGATCTGGGGGTTTCAGAGCTATAGAATCAATTTTCGGAAAGAATAGTGTCGAATGACTCATGAGCAATGACTAATGAGCAACACGTATCTCACTCAAGGTTATAAAGGTTGGGGCGAGGGCTAAGGATGTCTATATTTTACCTTAACTGTACTTAGATTGTCAAGTACAATATGAACTAGACTAGACTTGAAAATCTGATGGGGAGTTGTCTCTCTGCTGCTTAAGTTACCAAGTTCACTATGAGTGTCTATCGTGAAGGTTGGCATGGAATCATTTTAGCTTGTTAGGGTTTATATTTGAATAGCGACTAACAAAAAAACTTCGCCCCTCCTGCGCTAGCCCACCGTGACTTTTACATGATACGTGTGAACCTCAGTCGCGTAGTCGGTGATTTCTGGGATTTGTATCTCCCATTTCACCTTGCTCCCCGCAATAGTCAATGCGCAAACTTGGGCTTTTACGTACTATTATTGGCACGTGGACAACATTGCTGTATACCTACAGACTACGCATCCGTTGTCGTCAATGTCCCAGATCAAGAGTATGTCTATATCGTACTATTCCGGACATACTCGGTCGGGTCTGTTACAGGTTACTGCATACACTGTTCATCAAGAGAAAGAAATCATGGTCTTATTCATGGAAGCTAGAGAGTATCGACCGACGCAAGAGAATCTTGCATAATAGACTATGGCATTGTGAAGAGGCTTCTCATGGCTACTGTTTCAGGACAAGGCATACGCCAAGTCGGCAAGTCGCGTAGACTCACAAACAGATGCAACTATATGAGGCCTCTCTCTTGTACGTATCAATAGACGCACAGTAGTCCGCATTCCGCGTCAAACACATGGATCATCTGGATGCGACAATCGTGACATGGAAACAACAAGCAAAGCAAACCCACTCCGGTAGTCGCCGAGTATAAGCGACTAAACGCGAGGTGGAGTAAAAAGGTCCTCCTCATCAGGGGAGAATGGCACCATGACGTCTCTCTGGCGAATAAGTGCATTGCCGACCTGTCGAGCGAGCTGAAGGTCGATGGCGTCGCTGTAGATGTTGTACACATCATCAGGGCAGAACTTAGCCAGAAGAATGGCGAAAGAGTTGACCGCAAATGGAGCGGGCACACCGCCGCAGACGTATTTCTTCAAAGCCTTGTAGCATTCATTGATCTCCATGATCTTGGATCGGTGAAGGTCCTGCGTCATGGCATTGCGAGGAATACCCTTCCAGTGCTTGTAGGCACAGAAATGTCCTTTGGTACACTGGGCAATGGCGTTGTAGACGTCTCCATTGCAGCGGAGCTTGAGGCAGAGCGCGATGGCTTTGATGTAATCAATGCCTTTGTATGCGGAGTGGCCAAGAATTGGATTCTTGATGCCATAAATAGCCAGCATGACAATCTTGATCTCATTAATGCCGACAGAGGTGAGAATGGCCTGATCGCTTCCGTTGAAAATCGCCTGAAGGATCTCGGAGCGGGGGAGGACCTGCTCGTGAATGAAGACGGTTTGGTATTCGACGAGAGCGGTCACAACACGGCTGATGACTCTAATTAGTAACAAGAAGGCTAGACTTAGAGATTTGACTGACCCATTGACGACGTTGTCGCCCTCGAGCGGAGCATTGTGGTTAAAGAGATCATAGTTCAAGTTCTTGAAGTCGTCCTCATTAATGAGCTCAATGGGAAATTCGGTGGGGAAATTTCCTTCCTCGGGGGCAGGAGAATTTCCCATCAGAGAGTTCCAAACACCGGACTCGATTCGCACATTTAGGCGCTGGAACATGTGTTGGTCTGTTCATCCATTAGCTGTTTTTCAACGGTATAGTTCGAAATCAGGGCAATGTGGGTACCAATAGCGTCGACGCTTGGGTCAGTTCGTAGATCATTGGCAGTTGACTCGGTGGGAGAAGCCTCATTCTCCGAGGCAGAAGCGTCATCTTCGTAGTTGGACGACACGGAGTGGGCATCTGTGGCAGCCTGTAGTGCCTCAACGGCTTCAAGGGTCTCAACTGTCTCAAGGGCCTCAATGGCCTCAATGCGTTCCATGATAGAGTCCAAAAGGACTTGCTCCGCTGCTCAGGCATTAGCTGCCGTCAAAGGTGTTCGAGAAGTAGGAAGTGTGGGTGCCTACCGGCAGTAAGGCCTTCGCCATTGCGTGGCTCCTCAGTAACATGCTCGACGGGGGCATCTTCCTCTTCATTGGCAATACCAAGGTCACCGAAGGCAGACATCATCATGCTTCGATCAAATCCGGGGGCATTCGCTGTTAAGACGTTAGCTTTAGTCAACGGTCTGGTTGGACGCCAAGGGAGTACGTTACCTGGTAGAGTGAATCCACCAGCATTGCCAGCGTTCACAATAGTGTAGTCCTCAACGCTACTAACTTCATCGTACTGTGACAAGATCAGTTACATGTAATTGCTTGGTACATAGATATTGTTAGGCTTACGTCGGCGTCTCCACAGTCATACATGTTCCGGCCGCCGCGGTCATATTCAACGGAGTGATCCCTCGACATCTCCGAATAAAGGTTAGGCATTTTGGAGGTAGCCTCTGCAAACGATAGAATGTGGGGACTGGGATGATATGTTAGCTTCGGACGCAACCGATGTATTGAACGCGCGCTGCCAGATTGGCGGAGCTCAGTTTCAAGCACAAATCTGCCTGGAGAAGTTATGGTCGCAACAACGACGAGACATAATGGCAATGGATTTAGGGCTAGGGACACTCAATAAAGAGACCAGTGAGAACATGGCGTGATAGAAAGGATAGAGAATCGGGAAGAGAGGGAACGCCAGAGAAAACGTGGAAGAGAAAGTGGGAGAGGGGAAAGAGGACAGGTAATCGGCGGGAGAGGTAATAGGAGGGAAAGGTGTGAAGATAGCAGTTGACGGTGCCATAAACAGCAGATATACTCTCCCAAACCTCATTGCGAGGCGGCAATGGCGTAGCCAAGCCGAGAAGCCGAAAACCAAGGCAAAAGAAACCAGAATACCGCGGGCGCGTATCCGATATCAGCCGGAAGAACAGTTAGGAACAAGTGACTCACTTTGCGAAGCTTGACTCCCGCGATGTTTATTTTGTCTCCTACGCAAAAAGATGCTGGAGAAGACAAAGTGGACGTAGCCGAAAGGTAGTTGAGGCGATCCTAGTTGAGAGACAACGTAGAATAGAAGCTGAGAAATAAATCTGTGAAACAGATCAGGACCTATGAGGTGACGAGAACTGGTAGGTGTGTGAGACAGAGGAGATGAGAATGAGAGGTGGAAGAAAGTTTGAGGGAAGTGGTGTTGAGAATTTAAGGCAGGAAGGGCACTCAAGAAAACTCAGGTCCCAAGATGTTGTAGGAGAGGCAACACTGGTGGCATAAGTTACCATGGAGGGAAAGTAAGTATATATACCTAGGGGTGCCGCAGCTTGGTTGATGTCACCTAGGAGGATTGGATGCCCGTAGCCTGACCTAATGGTGATGCTTCAGGGCTGCGATGATATTCCACGGGGCCCGACAGAAGCCACCAGGGCTTGCAGGAAACAGTACCCTGTACCTTCCAGTGTACTTGCTTGTCAGTGGTACGCTCTCATGCGGTCTGTGCTTTAATTGAGTGAGGCAAGATACATAGCGACTTCACGCGGGTCCAGATATCTACGTGGTGGTTGGGCGAAGCTAGAATAAGCGGAGCCTGATGAGGAGAGGTTCACGATGTTCGGGAAGGAGCCGTGGAGTAAGGTGAAGATTAGGCACCGGCATCAGCCTTGTTTGAGGAATACGTTGTACCAGTCGTTCGTGTGATACCATCACTTGCTAATCATTGGGACCTCCAATTGCCACATGGATGCTAACGAAGTGTTCACTTGAGGCCAAACAATGTGCTATTGATTCTGCTTAAGCTCTGTCTAACATCTGTGATCAACATCCCGAACCTAGGATCACTTCCACTGGTAAACGAAAGCTCTCCTGTGAAAACCTGATGTTTTTAGACCATTGTATGTTTAACTGTGAACATGTGGGCTGCTGGATGTGGAAGTGCGAGCTCTGAATTTCATCATTAGCTGTATAACATGGTTTGTCGAAATGCTTGAATGTTAATCACATGCTCTTTATTCATAGGTCTTCAAGTTTAGAGTAGCAACAGCAAAAGCCAAGTGAAGGTTTGTGCTTCAAAAGACCACGCAGAAGAATAAATACATGATTTACTTGCGGAAAACAAAGGAAAAGATTGGAGTCTATTGCAAGGGGCTATGAGAACCCTTGAACCCAGCTAGCGCTTGACCATCGAGCTGTATCTCTGGTGTCATTCTTTGGGAGTTCGTTAGGAGAGCTTTGCAGTCATGCCGGGGCATGGTGTATTCACAGTGCCGGAGCCGATGGAGGATCACCTCGTCCGCTCAATGAGTTGGCCTCCGGTTTCATAATCTTTGGTCTGTAATTTGCTTGTTGCGAGGGTTACGCTATTGACGTTTTATCAGTGTGGAAGTGGCGTGAGTCAGCCATGTCCATGTATCTAATAAGCCGAGAGTGGCTTGGCCAAAAGAGGGAAATCAAGGAAGGTTTTCGAGGGGCCTGCAGCGCAGAGAGGACATCACGGCAGTATTACGTATGGCTCATGGGCATTGCTTCTAATGAATATAGCGTTTTTTTTGAGGCCTAAATTCCTCAGGAAGTGTAGGTACGGTCTGCTTCTTGAAGGCTTGGGCCCCAATATGGGCACTAGCCCATAGGGTTCACTTCAGTGTTATCGTCGTAATAAATAAAATACCATTCGAGAAACTACAGACTAGAAGCTGAAGAGCCTTGTTGATAGTGAAGTAAAGAGAGTAGGATGACTGTGGTTGAAGGAGAGGGTAACTCCTTGTGAGAAGGCTGGTCTACATGGGTGGTCGGAACAGGTGTTCCAGAGAAGATGGGACTGAGATAGCTGAAACAGTAGCCTAGCCGATATCAATGAATTAAGTTGAAGATGACTCATTTGGATGCGAGGTTCTTCAGCTAATTGTTTATTTGCGACCAATCTCGGGAGGAACTAGATGCTCAGCCTCTTCTGGGATAGCAGCTGCTGTGACGCGCCGCCTACGAACGCACCCATATCTTACATGACTAGGTAAAATCCTATACAAGTAGAACAATCAAAAGAGGATCTAAATGACGATAAGCACAAGTATCTAGGAACATCAAATAATAACATGCTAGAGAATCATAATTAGAAGAGACAGGAAGAACGGTGTTGGAAAAAAAAGCAAAAAAAAAAGCAAAAAAAAAAAAGCAAAAAAAAAAAAGCAAAAAAAAAAAAGCAAAAAAAAAAAAGAAAAAAAAAAAAAGCAAAAAAAAAAAAAAAAAAAAAAAAAAAAAAAAAAAAAAAAAAAAAACAGGGGTTCGCTGGTCGGCA
>MU397409.1:0-27801 GCA_022578865.1 Xylaria sp. FL0043 | reverse complement strand
AAATAATAAACTTTTTAAAAAATAATAAATAATAAAATATATAAACTACGCAAATTAATAAAATAAATTATTATTAATTATTTTTTATTATTAAACTATATTAATTTATATTTTTTATATCGATTAATATATATAATAATTATATATAAATTAATTTAATTTATTATAAAATTAATCTCGTTAAAGTTTTAAATATTAATATTATTAATATTATATTATAATTTTATATATAAATAACGTTTAAACTATATATTAATTATTTTTAAATTTTTATATAAAATTTTTTAATAATTATAAAAATATATATATTATATTTAAGCTTTAAATAATAATTAATAAAATTATAAATTTAATATTTATTAATTAAACTCGCGTTATATAAGTTATAAAAAAAATTAACTATATTTTTAATATTAATATAAACCGGTAAAAATCCTCGGTTATTTAAATTAAAAATATATTTAAAAAATATTTTTTTTAATTAAATTAAAATTATATATATTAACGTAGATATTAGTTTTAAAAATATATTTTTTTAATTTATTATATAATATTAAAAATAAAATATTATAAAATTTAAAAACGCGTTAAATATTAATTTTTTAATATAATTAAATAGTTTAAAAAATTAATTAAAAATTAACTTTATTAGTTTTTAAAAATATTATTTTATTAAAAAATTATTACGCGATAAAATTAAAAAAACGCGTTTTAATAAAAAGTGTTTTATTTATATAAATATTTTGTTTATATATAAACTATATTATAATTTATATAATAAATAAATTAAAACTATAACCATTTTATAATAATTATTATATTTAAACTACGACTTTAAACTAGTTTATTTAAACTAGTTTTATTTTTTCACTTTAATATTAATATATATTTTTAATATTTATTATTTAATATTATTAATATAATATTATAACACTTAAAAAATAAAGCAGTAATTTTTTTATATTTTATATATTTTTATTAAAATATAAAATAAGCTTTAAAATAAAAGTGTTTAAAAAAACTATATAACTACCGTTAATGTTAATAAATAATATTTGTTTATCGCGTAAATAATATTCGTTTTTTATATTTTTATTAAGTTTTATAAAAAATAAAATAATAAACCTAAAGAATAAAAATTTTAAAAAATTACTCCTTTATTTTTTAAGCAATTATTTATTTTAAAATATTTTTTCTTAATTTTTCTAACTTAATATAATAGTTTTATTGAGTATTAAAAGTAGTAAGTTTTTGGTGGGAAACCCGGTTACTGTACGCTACTGGATAATTTCATATGTCATATGGGTGTACCTCAATACTGCATTTCGAGTGCCACTGAGTAAGGACCCAGGATTTTCTAGAAAACCGCAAACACTAAACCAAGCCTCCTACAATGTGTTCGGCCGTTTGATCCTCGCGGTAATTGAATCCCTGCGACAACGCCAAGACCCGCGTGCCGCTGCCTGTCGAAATTATAATCCTTGTTGCGGGTGCCGATCACTTAAGGGAAGGGACAAGGACTTCGGTCATTAGTGCCGTGCTATCCTTGCACTGAGGTCTCTAGGAGGTAGTAGGCTGGCTCGCAAATACGAAACAACATAGAGAATCAAGACCAGCAAATGTATTAGCCTAGATTGTAGTACGCTATGAAGAATTAGTGAGCACATCAACGTTAACCCCCAACTTGCTATCTTTTTCGTATAAGGCAAAGAGTTGGACAATAGGCTCAGGTAGAAGAGAAATCATAAATTGAACGCCTATCATCATGCAGTAGTGACTGTATCTTAGTATCCAACTATATGCCCAACCAAGTAATTCCAGAAATTCAATGCCACCCCTCATGCTGATTATGCGTTAAGTAATGTAAACTCCGAGACCAGCCGCAGTTTTAATTTTCACTCCTCATCACTTCTATCCTCAGGTTGCCTTTTTCCCACAGTGCTTGAGGCATGGATGGCGACGGGATCGTTTCGTGTCAAGACGGTCTTCTAGGCTAGTCCGGTACCAATTCATGACTTCGTGTACGCCGGATTCCTGCCAAAGCTCGTGGGAGCACCCTCTGCCGACGTACTGCTCAGATTAAGACACATTAAATATTATGCCTAGGCGAAAGCTCCAATAATAGACATGCCGATAGCTAAGGCGTGTTAGTTTGAGATTTAATCGCCATGGTTGGTAGTAAAGATACGTACCGCCTAATATCACCCACATGAAGGCGAATTTCTTTTCTTTAATGGTCAATACGTGGTTGGATTCCTCAGATAGGAAATCCTCGGCTAGTAGATCCACGAGGGCGGCGTAAATAAGTAGACCGGATGAACTATTGGGTTGTGAGTGACTAGTCAATTTATTTTTACGCGGATAAGGGATAAATGCTACATTGCGTTGAAAATTCCGACAATAATCAGCCCAAATGCGCTGTTGGGGTCGTAGGTGTTGCGTGTTGCCAGGCCGATGGCCTGGCCGATAGGCGCCGTAGTCCCGAATGCCAAAACTAGGAGCCATGGGCGGACTCGAATCGAATAGTTAGCATTCTTTTTCTCATTTCTCTATTCTGCCCTCTTGAGTGGATGTTGCCCTGAGATGAGGGCGGTGGTGGCACAAGGGGCCCCCAAGACAGAAACCAGGCTGAGCACAAAGATCTGTGGAGATCTGTGGAGATCTGTGGTTGTCGAGGACACGTCCAGGCACTCGAAGAATAGCTCGGTTGTTACTCACTGCTTCCTTCAGGATACGGCACAGCTGCTATACGCGAGCCCAACCCGAGACCCTCAAAGACTTGGTGGAATATAATGGCAATGAGTAGCACGATAAACCCATCGATCGTAATTGAGACCGTGATGCCCACGAAAACCGAGTGAAAGAGTATTCCGCCTTCAAGCAATGTAATGTTCACTGTTTCGGCCGTAGTCAGCATAACCCTGCCCCGGGCTGGTCGAACAAGAGGTCCAAGGGGTTCACATACTGCTCATCTTTCTGTATACAAGTGGGTCCACTCGGCTCTCTACGTCCTCCACCACCGTTTCACTCATCACGACCTCTTTCAACTCGCCCGTCTGCGCCTCCTTTTCCCCTGAGCTTGACATATCTGTTTCAAAGCTTCCCTGGGTGGATGGTCGTTGTGGTCTTGGAGGTGGGACGGTTGCAATGGTCGTACCAGCACTGTTAGATGGTTCCTCAAAACCTCGGGCGCCACCGTGGGAGTGCCCACCCATTTTGTTGTTCATCCACATCTCGATGATAAATAAACTGAAAAGCGACGCCATCATAATAATTCCCGGAAGGGGCGGATATTGGACGATAAAAAAATCCGGGAGACAAGGGTTCGATAGGCTAAGCCATGCCGTCGGGAGAAGCTGTGAGATAATCGTGATGAGTTGATGTACCCAGGTAATTGGAGTGTCTGACGACTCACATGAACGAACGCCGTTGCTATTAGTACACCTGTACCAAAGTGTTTACAGGCGAAAAATACTCTAGTTGGAACTTTGAGCCATTTGACCTTCTTCGCCACGACTGGGAAACCAGCCCCTAAAGAAGACGAATGTATTAGCAAGACGTGGTTGTTTAGGACATAAGATCTTCCCGGTACCAAATATCGAAGCAGCTAACACAAGAACTATGAGGAGGGGGTTAGCAGCCATATAACGCTTCAGGCATCACTATTCGTAGTCCAATTACTGACAGAGGCCCAGTGTGTGCAGTCCAACATCGTACTCTCCCACTTCATTACCACTGCCACAGACTGGCTTTTCCATGTTGTCTGACGTATTGCTGGTAGAAAGCCCCTCCTTATAGCGACCCAATTAAAAGAAGTTTTATGAGATAAAAGCTTTATGAGTCGAGGACCATCGAAAAACGACAACTTATGTCGTCCGGCGACTTGTTATTCGGAGAAGGACTATCCAGAGTACCGGCCTCCCTAATATTGCGTGGATGTCGGAAGGCTATGAAAGAACAGTAAAGCCGCCTGATATATTGTATATATATACATTGACCCGACTCTCCACTGGGTTCTGATCGCTAGTTTTAATGCTATTCTCGCCGTGTATTATAAGCGTCGAATACTGTTAAGTGATCACCGCTTGACCTTCTCTCGAGTGTTTCCGGCCAAGACATCACAGGTCAAGCGATGAGACATGATCAATTGTGGCCCGGTGGAGTCGACCTCTAGAGGAAAGACATTTCGAGATTCTTTAGCCTCGCAGGTCAGGGATGTTATCTCGCAGCTCTTAGACGCTGAGACGCACACCCGTCTGCAGTTGCGTTGGCCGAATGAGAGACTAAGCAACTAACATGGGCTCGGTATAATCACGTAAGTAGCTCGGAAGAAGCGGCTTCATACAGTAGGTATGTGAGTGATACGAAAAATGCAGCCGATACTAATGTCAGCCCCATCCTGTGGATCATGGACGAGGATCCCAAAGCCGCTTGTCATAACATCGGGAAATGTTCTGCTAACAGTGTCCTATAGGATATAGTGGTAGTAGTAGGTAAGTTAATCTTGAGTAAGCATGCGAAGTTACACTGAGAGCTAGGCTTGCGAGGCACATACGACGCCAAGGCAGGGCCGCGACGTCGCAACAGTATCCCAGTGAATAGTACAAACAGAATATGCCGTCGCTCGCAGGTAGCCGCGGCCGCGCCGAGAGGCTCCTCTTAGTCAACACAACTCAGCAGAAACCAAAGTCTGGATGCCGAGCCGCATTGCGCCGGGTGGAGGTCTTGGCAGCTTGTCATACCTGGTATGTGCGCGCAGTGCTTTGACCTCAGCGTTACGTTAATGAATGCATTACCTGCCGAGCCGTACGATGCAGCACAACCGCTCGGAAGCCAGATAGTCCGTCTGGTTTTGATCCGATCTCAGGCCGCAAAACTCTTGGCTTAAAACGAGTGTTAAGGAATTTAGGAACATCGCATGCCTGTTTCCCGCATCATGTCATGATGGAGAAACACTGAAGATCCTCTCACTTTCTGGCGAAGTGAATGTACTCGGTATGCGCACGGCCTAACGAGCACATCTTCCCAATTGACATGGGGGCTTTCTGAGTAGTATATTGAGTCCGTCTTTGTGCTATGCAATACGTGCCTGAGATGCTGCATTGCCAGTTTTCCAGAGAACGATACAACACACCATGAACCGCGTCCTGGGTAAGAGATACACGCGGTGGCCTTATTTTACTACCGTAGAAAAAAATCTGCAATGGAACGTGCATAGAACTGATCTACGGCCGTGGAATGTTGCAACCCAACCGTGCCTACATATGTACGCCATGCCAAGAGGCCATCTTCTGAGTGGCTGCTTCTCTCGAATACCACTCACACTGCCATGGGAATAGGTACCCAATGAATCTAGCTGAGTTTTCCATAAACCCATACGTCATGAGCGATGAGGTAACCTAGTGCTGTTAGATGCACCGACGGGTATATTAATAGAGAGATTGTATGCTTACTTCTATCCCCTCAGCCATCCTCGTTCCTTACCACCTAGCTTTTCGTGTCTTTATAGTAAGGTCTTTTTATCCGTATTACGACAGTCCAAGTACATATCTGACCATGGCTTCAATGCACGTCCCACCCCAGGATATAGGTGTGCAATTTGAGTTCTGCATACGCTTTTGGAGCACTCCACCACAGTTTATCAGATAATGTGCATGACATCCCACCACCTGCACACTTCGTATCAGATTCGTTACTCGAAGTCGGCTGATACTGGCAAAAGAATGTATTAGTCAAGCGAGCAAACCACCGGCATCACAGGCTCATGACCCTGCAGGCCGGAAAATTAGAGCGCGTCCGCGGATCTCCTGAACCTTCCCGCCTGCATGATCAGCAGCGTGCCGAAGCCGAACCCGTAGACCCTTTGGATCTTGGCCGTCACCGCCGCACCAATGTTACGAGACGCCAGTTAAAATCCGACTATCCCAGTGGAGACCAAGGGAAACTCAAAAAGTTTTACATCCAGCAGAATACGCTCATAGACCAGTTCCTGGGCGCTCAAGATGAAGAGCGCCTGCAAGTCGAGGAGGGTAGCCGTATGGCACCCAGGATCAAATTTGCCGTCAACGCCTCTTTCGCGGTCAACTTCGGCCTCTTCAGCATCCAGGTGTATGCTACTGCATCGGCGGGATCCCTTTCGGTAAAGTGGTCCACCAGTCCGGCGCCTCGTCTCCATGATGTCTATTAACACCGAGCAAAGCTCTTTGCCACCGCTACCGACGCCTTTGTTCGTAGTTGCAACCCCGCACCGAGGGAATTTCGTTTAACATGCATTCAGGTGGATCTCGTATCGTCTTCTCTCATCTGGATAACCTCCCGCGTGGCTGTATAGCCCAGTGTATATAAGTATCTAGTGGTGGGTCTATCTGCAACACACATGTTAACCGGACGGGTTATCTAATGGCGTAATAGGGCCGCACAAGGATCGAGACGATCGGCATCATTCTCTTCTGTTCATTACTCACCACGGTGGCCGTTGAACTGCTCGTAAGTTGCTGGTACTGTATAAATCCGTCAAGGGACGGGCCGCCCCCAATATTCGGCATCTCTAATCCAAGTGCCGAGCGGTATAGATCGAGTCTATAAGGACCCTTGCAGCGGGGGGTCGGGAATCAGGGCCGCTTCAGATGCTACCCTTGACGTTTGTGGGTATAGCGAGTAAGTGCATCCGCGAAAGGGGAAATATGTCGACGGCGGCGCTAACAGCGGTGTCTAGTCTTCGCCAAAGGCAGTCTGATGTGCTACTGTCTCTTTTATCGCCGATATCCATCGGTCCATGTCTTCTTCGTGAGTCTACAGAAGTTCATGGAAAAGAACGATAGATTGAGCGTTGGGTAGATTGACCACAGGAACGACGTCGCCGTCAACGCTTTCGGGTTAACGTTGTCCATCATCGGTAATCGAATTGCCTGGTTTGTAGATCCAATAGGTGCCATTGTCATCGGTCTCCTGATTCTGTTCTTATGGGTGTGTCCAACGCGTTTGAGCAGGTGTGGCTTCTCGTGGGTAAATCAACGCCTCAAGACTTCATCTCCAAGCTCATCTATCTCACTATGACACACGACTCCCGTATACTCAAGGTCGACACGGCAAGTCAGCACCAAAGCGTATACATCACACACATACACCCACAATCTATACACGTTTATCACACGGGAGTGTGTGAGTCCAGCGCATGAGCTAATGATGAGAAATGCCGAGCGTACCACGCCGGTCAGCAGTTGTACGTCGAGGTCGACATCATCATGGACGAAGACACGCCGCTGAAGATCTCGCACGATGTTAGTCAATCTCTTCAGAAGAAGTTTGAAGGTGTGTGATTCATCTAGGCCTCAATCGCCGGACGCTGGAGAATTAAACATGAAGCAGGCTTGAGCGACGTCGAGCGAGCATTCGTCCACGTTGACTATGACTGCGACCATGATCCCTATGAGGAGCACAAAAGACTCTACAAGATCGAGGCTGGAAGCCGAAACTGGGAGAATAGATTGTTACCTTGGTGAAATCAGCATTGAATCGAGGCAGCTCAATCAGGAGACTGTAACGAAGTAGCCAAGTTTGTCGGTGCAGTCCAGGAAACACAGGTTAGGTGAGTGCTGTGAGTGCTGTGAGCGGTAGTGGAGATCATTATGGTATGAGATGGTGTGAGACATGTGACCGTCATGATGAAGGCCACGATGTGAATGCAAATCGTTATATACTACCTACGTGTAAAACATCGTTACACATACAAGAAGACAGAGGCGTTGATGCGCACTACAAAGTACTCGCTCTGTACTGCAGCTATATGTACCTACCTAGGTAGGGAAAGGCAGCTGTAGTGTATCGGATCGGTTAGCGTACTTACATAAGTATCCGCTGCCCAATGCTCACCTGGGTTTAGTGAAATACATACATACATACTTAAAAGATCTAATCGCTAATCGCCAATCGCTAATCGGTGCGTCCTGATTGGCATCCCAACCTTAGGTAGGTACTCAAGCTCGTACGATGTCGAAAAGCCACAGGTGGCATTGCATGAGCTCGCTTTGTCCCTTGACTTTGCCTCGTACTCTCCCTCAGAGAGCCTCTCTCGGTGCTCGACCACCAGGTCCCAATATGCCCTTCCTGACAACCGGTGTGCGCTTGGCGCCATCCGGGCTACCGAGCGCCAAGTTCGTCTGCCGCCAATGCCTCGGCCAGCAGTCGCAGACCGTGCCATCGCGCATCCTCCAGTCGCTGCGACAATCCCGCCGCCATGCCACAACGACGGCGACAACACCGGCGTCGGCATCGACGACAAGACGTCCGGCGCTGTCGCCTACTTTCTTTAGCACGACGAGGACGACGACGACGACAACAACACCACAACGAACCACCAGTGCCGGCTCCCATGCTGCCTTGATCAGCACGGCGACGACGACGACGACGACGACGACGACGACACAGGCCACCGCCGGCCACCCGCTATCGAAGCGCGCATTCCCGGGAACGACAAGCTCCAAGCCGGTCGCCTACTGGCTCCTCGGCAGTGCCGCCAGTGTCTTCGGGATCGTCGTCTTTGGCGGCCTCACTCGTCTGACCGAGTCCGGGTATGCATCCCTTCCATTCCCAGAGACCGTCACCACATAAGACACCACGCGAGATGAGAACAAGGAGACAAGAAGGCCTGCTGACTCGGGATCTTCTTCAACAGCCTCAGCATCACCGAGTGGAAGCCCGTCACCGGCTCTCTGCCGCCCCTGACCCAGCAGCACTGGGAGTCCGAGTTCGAAAAGTACCGAGCGTCGCCCGAGTTCAGCATGCTGAACTCGCACATGGACCTGGCCGAGTTCAAGAAGATCTACTTCATGGAGTGGACCCACCGCCTCTGGGGAAGGCTGATCGGCCTCTCCTTCGTCCTCCCGACCGCCTACTTTATCGCCCGTCGCCGCGTCTCCGTGCGCATGGCCTGGTCGCTCGTTGGCATCTCCGGGCTTATCGGCTTCCAGGGCTTCATCGGCTGGTGGATGGTGAGGTCGGGCCTCACCGACGACTTGTTCGCGCCCGGCTCGCACCCGAGAGTGAGCCAGTATCGACTCACCGCCCACCTCGCCACCGCCTTTGTGTGTTACTCCTGGATGCTGCTTGCCGGCCTCAGCATACTCAGGACACGCCGGCTCCTGGCCAACCCCGCCGACTCGATGAAGTTGGTCGAAGCATTACGACACCCCGCCATGGTCTCCTTGCGGAGATCCGTCGCCGCTCTCACAGCTTTGGTCTTCACCACCGTGCTTTCTGGTGCTTTGGTCGCCGGCCTCGATGCTGGTTTGATATACAATGAATTCCCTAAAATGGGAGTTGGCCTGGCACCCCCAGCCTCGGAGCTGTGGGACAAATTCTACTCGCACAGGGAAGATGGTTCTGACTTGTGGTGGAGAAACATGCTGGAGAACCCGAGTTTGGTCCAGCTCGACCACCGTATTCTCGCGACTACCACTTTCTGCTCCGTTCTCGCTCTGTTTGTGTACGCTAGGAAAGGTCGGGTCGCCGCCATATTGCCTAAAGACACCCGCAAGGGTGTCACTGGTCTTGTTCACCTCGTCAGCCTCCAGGCTGCTCTAGGCATCAGTACCCTCATCTACATGGTACCCATCCCGTTAGCTGCGGCACATCAAGCCGGTGCCCTCGCGTTGCTGACGGGGGCTCTTGTGCTTGGGCAACGGTTGAGGATTCCCAATTCTACCCTTCGCTTGATCCAGAAGAAGTTAGCAGCCATGCCCAAACAGTGAAATCTATTGGTGTATTATTAGTATGTTTATGCCCGCCATGGAAGGCATCGTGTATACAGTGTAGACATAGTTCAAGTCTCCGTATGAGGGGCTTGTGTCAATGGTTCAACTGCTAACCCGGGAAATAAACCATGTCACAGTCATTTGGTACTCGGAGAGGTAGCTATACGAAGCTATTGCTTTTCACAAGAAATGAGAGAAGGTCGGGAAAAGGGAAGAAGCAGGAATGATATGTATCGGATCTCGTATCGGAACTAGCACGGGAACGTAGGTAAGCAATTGTTGCTAGTCATCAAGCTAGTGTGAGCAAGATATTGTCATACAGCAATGTTCATCATCAAGATCAAAAACGCAGAGAGCTGGGCCTATCGCTTATAACGGGCCTATCAACACCAATTATAGATCAGATGTGTGCCTACTATATAATACTTGAGACATTGAATGGATAGCGTTATGCTATGTGAGGGTGTAAACACGATTCTGAGCTTTGGCTGCATGATATATAAAGAAGTACTTAGTCTAGCTCAAATTGAGGTGTATTTTACTTCTGTTATTAGTACTATCTTTGGTAGGGCAACAGTAACACTACCTGTCAGCGCGAACGTCAATACCTCCTCTCGCTTTCCGATGTTGCAGCATCACCCCGCTTGCCCAGCACCCCCGAGGTACTGGGAAATGAGCCTCGCAGACTGAAGCAATGGCAGACTCGGCGCCCATGCATATGTTCAGCCCATGCGCGTGCTGCTGTCCCGATGGTCCGTCGCGGGTATATAAACACAACTTTTGAAAGTTAACTTATCCTATACTCTAATATTTTTCTTAGACCGAACGCTTGTACTGGTGGTGTGTATACTGGTCTCTCTGCTGTTCCTCGAGCGTAGCACGAGGATTTGGATCCCACAGTATTTACTCCTGCCGGCCAGTGTTTATCACCACTTATTATGATGCACTGCGCGGCAGCTGAAAATCTGACAAATTGGAGCGACCACCACGGCGTCTATCAAGCCACAACGGCGGCCTCTTAGGCGGAACCCCTGACGGCACATGACCTAGCTGAGGGGATACCATGCAGCCCTCGACCTAGTAATCATCATAGCCAAGCTCAATGGGCCAGGTAAGAAAATGTGGCTAAATGATTCAAATACGGGTTGTGAGCCAGTTATAGGAGTGATTGCCGTACTTAGACATGGTCTTGATCACCGCTCTTCTAGCACGCACGCGCACATTTGCATAGAACATCACCAGCCCATCATGAGCTTTGGTGTGAGCTTTGGCGATGTTGTACTGGCATCAACTCTGGCCTGGAGAGTGTACAAGGCTTGCAAGGATTCCGGTGAGAGCTTCCAGCGTCTGTCTGGCGAAGTCGCATCGCTCCACGTGGTTCTCAAAGAAACAGAGGATTACCTGGGCGAGTTTCATGATCTGGACGTATCGCGTGTCAACAGACTTCAGATCCTAACAACCGGCTGTCATGATACACTCAAGGATCTTGAGAGGCTGATGCGGTCTTACGACAACCTTGGAACACAGGTTCAGGTACGTAGGTGACAAGCAACTGAGTTCCGACACCTGGTGGTTTCGATTACTATGGTCGTTGCCGTATCGGCCATGGTTGCCGCTGTAGGATCCGCCATCGAATTCGGGATAGCCAGAAAGGCCTAGCTAACTGATTAAATAGAGAACTTGGGATCGCTTCCGCTTCGGACTCCAAGATCTCACGGATATTAGGTCTCGGATCGGTGAGTAGAAGCAAACAAAGGTCTTTGTGTCTCTTCTGGCCATGGGTCAGGGTGCAAACCTGGTATTCGCTCAGTCCCCAGGCCCTAGCCATTCTTCATGCCGCCCAAGCACACAACAGAGGATACTGACGCTATCTGGTGTAGTTAGTAACGTGACACTTTTGACAGCTTTCAATAGCTCTCTGATCAGGTTTGTCGACTACTTATAACATCTGAGGCTTCTTGCGATAAAATTAACCTCTTCGGCCAGTTCTTCTATGATCCGAATAGAGAAACGACTCAACAAGTTTGTCTGCGAAGTCCGAGCCGGCCATAGAGAAGGATCCGTCGTGACGACAACTGGCGTAGCCGAATCGATCGAGTCCCCAGACGTCTGGCAACAACTACGGCGAGAGCTCGAAGACGTCGGGATTAGCCCTACCGTGGTGGAAGAGAACCACGCGTACATAGCGCAGTGGATCAAAGCCGCCTTAGCCGAAGGCCTAATGGATGAGGACGACCCAACCGAAGTAGACCATCCACAGCATCAAGCAATGCTCACAGACTCCGGGTACGGAAGGAGCTCCGTCTTCTCACCGGCTGCACTCAGTGTTGCGAATGAGGAATTTGAGGAAGAATTCCGGGAGAAACAGTCTAATAGGCCGATCGAGGAGATCTTCAAACCACTCACGGTTAATGTCGGGGAATTCTCGACTAGAAAGAAATCTTTGACGGATCCTACGCGACTGATCAAGAAGTTATTTGTGAAGAACACGGCCATAATCGAGGCAGCGAGCGACGGTGACATTGAGAAAGTCGCCAAGTTGCTGAGCCTAGGTTGCAATGTCAATGCGACGGAGCGATGGGGGTAAGTGCATTAGTCTCTTGATTCCCATGTCTATGCGTAACTCGTTCGCTGCTCTAGGCGCACGACTGTTACCTTTTGCTTTGTCGTATCTAGACTGACATACAGGGGATTTAGATGGTCGGCGCTTAGTATGTGTGCTTATGGTGGACATCTTGCCATTGCGAGATTACTCCTGGAACATGGCGCAGAGCTAGACATCGTGGATGTCGACGGTGATACCCCAGGACAGATAGCCACGACGCGGGGACATTCGGAATTGGTCATACTGTTTGACGAAGTTCGCGCGGACAGAGATCGTCTAGCGCGAGAACAAGATACCGAAATAACAAGGTGGGTGGTACGCGACTTTAGTATCATGGTTGGGTATGAGCTAACGATCCTCGTCAAAGCTCCATTTAGAGTTGGAGGTGGAACAGCACAAGACTACATAGTGTGGTGCAATACAGGGATGGCGAGACGAACTACCAACAATAACAAATTAGCGGTACGCTAGACTAGGGTGAAGCTTATTCAGTAGAATTGGGTTTATCAAGGGTTGGGACCAGAGACAATTCATATCAGAAGGCAAAGTGTGTGATTTTGAGGCTGTCTGTCAATGTATTAATAACTAAGTTACTCTGACTTACCTCGTTGGTTTTGAGTACACATGCATCGTCCGCAACACCTTGATAAGAAAAAATGGCGGTAGACATCGGCCATATAGCTGAGCAGAAACCATGAAACCAACCGAAGGGCTCGCCAGGAACCCAACGGCCGGTACTTGGATAAGCTGTTTTGGGTTAAAGCTCGTACCGTTTCATCGTAGGGCTGCATGAAACTGGGTCGACTGTGGAGGTGTCATACTTAATCTTCACCGCAAGGTGGCATCGCTTATTATGCACCGCCCTTGCAGCGGCGCGGTGGAGAGTGTAGTTAATTATATCCTCCCAGGCCCCATTCCTGCTCCACCAACGCGGTCCCTCCTGTTAATTTGATGAGGCATGCCACATAGAGAAC
Source organism: Xylaria sp. FL0043 (assembly GCA_022578865.1). NCBI lineage: Eukaryota > Fungi > Ascomycota > Sordariomycetes > Xylariales > Xylariaceae > Xylaria > Xylaria sp. FL0043. Next base: position 14,470 of record MU397409.1, on the reverse strand, counting down.
AGACAAACTGATCTCCATTTGCTAGCTGATTTCTAGACTGGTAATAGGTATGCTACTACTTGGTATATGTCCGCCTTCCTGGTCTTACCAACAAGATCCCAGACTAGCTAGGGCTTAGCTAATGTGGAGGATTTTACGGACCACCGGTTCTCCGTCCTCCTGCGCCTCGTCAATTCCTTTGTCGTCAAACAGGAGATTGCTGTGTATATGGATCTCCGGTCAGTACCTATCTATAGTGTAGGCTGACGCGACGGTGTGCAGATGGTGCAAAATCCATGCATATAGGTCTCACAATGAGTCCTACGAAAAAGAAGAAAAAAAGAAGATAGAGAAATGGCGAAGAGGACCGAAGAGTCTCGACTAGATATAATTCTAATCAATGCTTGCTGAACCTCTTGTTCAACACGTAGATGACCGCCAGGGCTCGGTGAAAGAATGGATAGCGATCTCACATTATATCGTGCGTTTTTCAAAAACGCGCTACAAGACCCTTTCTTGCCAAGAGAATCGAGTTATGGGCCAAGCTTTCTCGACGATTCCGCCTGTCTATGCTCCCTACAGCTGGTCCAACGGGATAACAACGGTGATGACGACAGCGACAAGGACGATGAGAACGACAAGAGCAGAAAAACAGTAATAATGGAAAGAGGGCAGATAGCAGCGACGCAGCTGGGCAATGCATCGGGAATCAGACGCAAGGGGTATACGAGGTCACCACGGGCAAATGGTTCGAAAGTCTGCATGGCGGTCGCAACGTCGACCTCCCTGTTGATGATGCATCGAACGGTCCAGATACGAGCAGGGCCTTAACATGGGATTCAGGCAAGGACACATTTGTCTATGCTGACCTGAAAAGCCTGACTCCGTATGACAGAGCATGCACCGGCATCAATCAGACCACTTTCTCGACGGCATTCTACAGGGCGATTGCGAAAAGAAGGCCGGTGATGACCTGGTGTCTGCTGCATCTTGCTCGCGGCCAGATGGAGTTCCCGTTACAATCCAGAATGTGACTTCTTGGACCTCTACCGGTTGCCCAGCTGGCTTCCTATGTTCGTCAATCTCCCCAAGATTCACTGAAACCTACACACTGCTAATAGCATGCAGGCACAAACAACACGGTCAACTCACTTCCACAGTACTGCCCACCCATCACAGAGTGCCAGATATCCAGACTATCGGGCGAGGTTTGCCAGCTTGGCGGTGTGAACGTCGGCATGGGCCCCTTTGAACCGATCGTCTGCCAGGAAGGGTTCTACTGCCCTCCGGACTTCGGCGGACGCAAGACTTTTCCCTGTCCAGCCGGGACATATTGTCAACCGGGAGCGCCAACGCCAACTCCTTGTGCCCTGGGAAGTTACTGTCCCGAGAAATCTACATATCAGGTCTTCCTGATACCTCTCTTACTTCTGGTAGCCCTAGATGTAATCATTGTTGCGTCGCTTCTTTGGTATCTCGTACATAAGAGGTTCCAGAGAAATAGAGAAGCCCATGGCCCGGTTAAGTCGAAGGGCTTCAGTGCCATCTCCGCGAGCATGACTGGCTACAAGGAATTGCCTGACGAAGCAGATCACGATCACGAATTATTGCCGATGCAGGCAACGTATATGCCGCCAAGGATGGATGCTTGGACTGGATTCGAAGCAGCCCTTGATATACCAATACCTGTAAACTCCGATGACGCACAAGACTATGATCAGGGCCTGACGCCCAAGCTTCGAGCATTCGTCGACTCGATGCGCAAGGCAACGGATGCCTCGCAGTTCGGTCTTTCCTTTACCTATACCAATCTGAGCTTTCAGCCCAAAGGCTCTCCCAGGCCTATTCTCCAAAACGTTACTGGATCTATACAACGAGGCTCCCTTACGGCCGTCATGGGTGGCTCTGGTGCTGGTAAATCGACATTCGTCAACGTACTGATGGGCAAGACTACCAACACTGGTGGGGTGGTCACTGTTAATAATATCCCGGGGAAAATAAAGAGATACAAGAAGCTTATTGGGTACGTGCCTCAAGACGATATCGTCCTCCCCGAACTTACGGTCTACGAAAACATTCTACACTCCGCCAGGATCCGCCTACCGCGAACATGGTCGAGCCGCGACATCAAAGTCCATGTGGACTCCGTAATAGACTGCCTAGAGCTGTCTCATGTGCGCAATTCCCTGGTCGGGAGTGTCGGCAGGCCCATTATCAGCGGAGGACAGAGGAAACGAGTGAGCATTGGAATGGAACTGGCTGCTGCACCCATGGCTATCTTCCTCGATGAGCCTACTAGCGGGCTCGACGCCACTTCAGCATCGTCGATCATGCGGACGTTAAAAGCAATTGCACGGCTCGGGATTTCTGTCATTGTAATCAGTAAGTAACCTCCGACGATAACAGAAACAACACTGAATTCTAGTAATCTCCTACGATATGAGCGGTTACAAATATCACGATATCCTGGGGGGTTTTCTGGCGCCTCAAAATCGTATATGATATATAGGACTAGAGACAATGGTTGCTAACTTGAACGATGCAGTTCATCAACCGAGGATGGAAATCTTTGAGATGCTTGACGAGCTGATTCTCTTGGCCAATGGCCAGATCATATACGAAGGTGGTGAGGACGGGGTGCAGCAATTCTTTGAAAACGTCGGATTTCGATTTCCCGAGCATGCAAATACTGGAGACGTTATAACGGATATCATTACCGGCAATGGCCGAACCTACAAAAAGGCCGGCGATATCTCCAAGGAGGCCTTGATAAACCACTGGACTAACTCTCGCCAAAACGCCGAAATCAAGACCCGACACGAGTCTCTCCAACCAGACAGAGCCTCTATCGCCAAGACGACAACGATACACCGAGAACTACTGAAGCGGCGGGGAGCCCCACGGTGGAAACAGGGCTGGCTCTGCTTAAGGCGTGCTGTACTCCAGCAATGGCGTACAAAGTCGACTTTTTGATTTGAAATGGGATTGGCGTCGCTGTCAGGGATATTGCTCGGTCTCGCAGAGAACAGCAAAGAGGGCATACTGTTCAAGGGGATCTACAACAAGCCGTTCGACATACATATCTATCGCTACGGATATCCAGTCCGTTCCGGAAGTCGCACTGCTCCCGGCCATCGCCATAGGTCTGGTCTCAGGCGCCCCGGGGGTCAAGGTCTTCTCGGAGGAGATGTTGCTCTATCGTCGAGAGGCTGAGGCTGGCCACTCACGAAACGCCTATTTTCTGGCTAAAAACTTGTCGGTCGTTCCTTGCATGGTCTTTGCATGCCTGCACTTCTCAACCCTGATCCTAGTGCTTTCTGTGCCGATTATACCCTGGAGTTACGCCTTCATAACGAACCTTATATACTTTTATTGCATCTACGGGTTAGCAAGTGCGATGTCGAGTAAGTGTCATTCCAACGATTTTCTTTTTTTTCCTTTTTATTCTCTCTCTTTCTCTCTCCCCCTGTGCATCCGAAAGGAGGTGCTAACTCTGGCCACCATAGTGATTGTGAAACGGGAGGATGCTCCGCTCTTCGCGACCATGATTAGCTTGATTGTCGGCATCCTCTCCGGAGCCGCACCGCCCCTCTCTAAAGTCAAGGAATGGCACTTGGAGTGGCTCTGGCGGCTGTCTCCGGGCACATGGCTTGCTGAGGCCTACTTTGGACAGATGATTGAACCCTTGAGGTATCTTTACGACGTGGACTTAGCCGCGGCCATTGCGGGATTCAGCCTCCATAAGCTCTGGACAAACATACTGGTCATGGTCCTTATTGGGACCCTCTACCGCATAATCGCATTCGTTGGCCTATTGGCGGGAAAGCGTCTGCGTGCCTAATGGTACCATTTAACAACGGCGTTTTAATATGTAAATGAACAAGGTGGTTGGATGTATGATATAGACAAAACTATCTGGAATGCTAGACCACGCGTTGTATATGGTGTTGAATTGGACGATTCAAGAATCGAATACCCGAGGATTTGAATTTAGACATCGGTTTCGAACGACTAGCCTGACTAACCTCACCCTCGAGAAGCACGAAGCTATGATCACTACTCTCTCATGCCCCCCTAAGATGTTCTAAAGTCATCAACTATCTACGATTAACCCAGTCCCGAGTAAGGAGCTTCTCGAGGGTCTATCTATAACGGAAGGGTTTTCGTAAGAACGCGTGAGTGGAGTGGCCCATTAAATACGGCAGGCTGATGATAGTACGGGTTAATCGGTTAGCTGAAAATGCTGGCATGCATGCATGTATGTATGTGCTTATGCAATCCATTTCAGACTACCTACCTAGGTATACAGCAGATTGCCGAGTCATCTGTGCGCACTGAATTCGGCCTTGTGTCATGCCCTATATCAGCTGCGACAGCAAAGTGCGCTGTCGAGGAGACATTCTAGTCGCTGACCGTCGAAGGTGACTGATTGGCCCTACGTATGCGGCTGTCTTCCCCGCTACGTTTCCAGCTGAACTGACCTAGCCAGTTAATATTCGATGATCCTACCGCGACCCTCTTTTGACGGAATTAATTGCGCCTTCAGCTGTTTCGTATCAGCCCTCGCATTTCTGTGGCCACTTATCATACGCCACGAAATCCTGCCAACCTCCAAGCAATCTTTTATCTAGTTTATCTTCCCATTTTCCCCTGGCCTGTAGAAATGCACATCTAAATCTGCTTCAGCCCACTACGCGAAGGAATAGCCTATTAATGACCGATAGCGCGACGACATAATACTTGGCCCATTGAGCCTTAAGTCTCGGAGAATATGCAGGCATCAGGGGCCACAAGCCCTGGTCGGGATCCGAGGCCTGCGAAACCAGACCATCTCTCGGTCAACCAGCTCCCTCATATCGGCATCGTTGGCGCTGGTGTTTCTGGACTTCGCTGCGCTGATATCCTCTTATCGCACGGATGCAGAGTAACGATCATGGAAGCGAGGGATCGAATCGGGGGCAGGGTACGCCACAGGCACCAGAGACGCACGACTTGGATGGATGAGGATAACCTGACGCCACAAGTTCTAGATATGCCAATCCGACTTTCTGGGTTATGTAGTTGACATGTCTGTTCAGGCGACTCCCCGCGAGACGAGACGGTAACTAACTAGAGACATGGATAGCGGCCCGAACTGGATTCATACATGGAACAGCGGTGAAACTCATCCAATCTGGAAACTCGCCCTGGAGACGGGCACACCCCTGCATCACTGGAATGAGCGGCAAATCATATACGACCCTACGGGCGTACCGTTGCCAAATGACCAAGCGGACAGGCTTTCTTCTCTTCTCTGGAAGGTTATAAACGAGGCATTTGAAATCAGTGCGACTGCAAGCAAGCAGGATGACGGAAAGAATATCCCCTGTGAAGAGTCGATGTATGACTTTGTGAAGAAGAGAGTAGAAGAATGTGTCAAAGATGATAGCGAAAAGGAGCTCCTTTTGAAGATGAGCGAGATGTGGGGTGCGTATGTAGGTGAGCCGGTATGGAAGCAGAGCCTCAGGTTTGCTTGGATGGAGGAATGCTGTGGGGGAGGTAAGAGAAAAATGACACTTGAGAGCTCCTGGCAGTTAATGACTGACCTTGCCCAGAGGAGATGTTTGTCGAATCAAGCTACTCCGCCATTCTGGACAAGATTTCCAAACCGGCCAGGGAACAGGCCGATATCCTTCTCCAGACTGAAGTTATCTCCGTGCGTACGCCAGAGCGAAGACGCCTGAGGCAGAAAGTAGAAGTAGCGACTGACAATGGAGATACCCATCTGTTTGACGAAGTCGTCATGACGGCACCTTTGGGGTGGCTGCAGAAACATCCCGACTGCTTCCATCCACCTCTGCCACCGAGAATAAGTAGTGCCATCGGCAGCCTCAAGCTGTCCCAGCTAGAGAAGGTTTTCATCACATTTCCTTCCGCTTTTTGGATATCAGATACGGACGAGGATACCTTTCCCAGCTACACGAACTGGCTGACACCGTCATATGCCGAGGAGACAAACCCAGCCGGATGGCCGCAGGAGGTCTGGAACCTTGCATCCTTTGCAGAGTCTAATAAGCACCCTACCCTCTTATTCTACCTCTATGGTGACTGCTCCCGGTACATCGTCAACTCCATATACGGCAAATCTAGGGAGGAAAGGCATAATTTTCTTCGAGGGTTTTTCTACCCTTACTACTCCCGCTTGCCGGGGTTCCGTGCGGAAGAACAGGCCTGTCGTCCAAAAGCGATCCTCGCCACGGAGTGGCTCAAGGATGACCTATGTGGGAATGGGAGCTATTGTAATTTTCAAGTTGGCATTGAGGACGCCGACAAGGATGTCCTCGCTCTTCGGGGCGGTTGCGCAGAGAGGCGATTGTGGTTCTGTGGAGAGCATGCTGCTCCTTTCGAAGAATGTGGAACGGTAGCTGGTGCGTATCTCTCAGGCGAGTCGGCTGCGATGAAGATTATTGGGATGTATGACGGTACGTTTCTGGAAGACCCATAAGCGAAGGCCGTCTTGCCCAGAAAGAAGTTCGACCGAAAGACGCAATATACGAGGTCCGCAACGGGACGATAAAGGAGAGACATAAAACCTAACTCTGGAATGTATTGTTGCCGATTTGTGTTGCAAGCTGCATATATAGAGGAAAACATCAAATTGATCAAATTGAAGCGCTGGTGGTCCTGGTAGAGGTGCTTACCTATTGACGCTATGTAGGCGATATCTACATTTGGGGGGATACTAAACCAAGTTTGACCATCAGCTAAACTTGCATCTACTGCACCAGGACCCGCAACGTGGATCGGCACCAGTTACAATGAGGCTATACAGCGTGGCGATACGATACGACTCTTCAACTAATGACTGGCTTCGGGGGAATACAACTCTCCTCGTTTCAGCCAGAATCTAATACCGCTATTGTATCTGAACGCGAAATAGATAAGCATGCCGTTCGCAATAGGTGGTTTGAAATAAGCTAATCAGTCCGGCGGTGAGGACTCCTTGGTGCTCTGCAGAGTAGAGCATATAGATTCTCACCTGAATATAGCCGAAACCCAGCATCGAACTTAGGTGTTAGTTCATTGCACTAAGGACGGGCAATAACGATGGGTAATAACGACGGGTGCCTAGCAAAAACTTCCAAACCGTGGCTGTTCATGATAGAAGATTCTTTAGTGCTCGGTGACGTAAGATAAGAAATGAAGATTTCGACAAGCTAGTAGGCATCGGTTCGAGTTCAAGTAGAAGGACGCCTCGTGCCATCTGTATATCTGCTTCCCTACCAGGGCTGCAACGCCAAGTCATATCATATACATGACGGGTACCGAGTGCTGGCGAACGCATAATAGCTGTGCTATAACCGAGGGCCGCTCATTCCCAATCACCAGGGATATCTCCTTGTTAGACATAACAGGGTCCTTTTGTTGACGGCTAGGTAGAATTTTTGCGAGGTGTACGAAACAGCTTGGCTCACTGGTCGTTGGTTCAGAGATGCCGAAGCGTGTGACCCTAAAAGTACGCTGGGCCACCGAAGGATTCAGATCTTCAGGCTTCGCCAAAGCGTGCCGAGCCGCGCTAATGCATGCCAATGGCTCGGCACTAGACTTTAGGGGCTCGGCACTGTCCGTTAGCGCATAATTCTGGTAGTAGTGTATTGGTACATCAAGTTGGGTGTGCCTGGTACTTTCAGAAGACACCAGTGGAATTACCTGGCGGGCTTATGTCGTATCCTTGGCTGTTGCTTGCCCGAAAAGCGGGCCACAGACTCCTATGCAAGGTTTTAAGGTTTTAAGGTGGATAGGTAGTTATGTGACGTGACCGTATGTCCCAAAACCGCAGGCAATTGGTTGGAAAACCATCTCTAGTGTCGAACCCGTGTAACATAACATGTAATAGCGCCTTACTCGATATGTATATATTAGACGCCATGCTATGACAGAGAACTATGGAAAAAATAATCGACGACTCGCTTACAGTACGGTAATACCTAATGCTCTGACGCGCACTGAATCAACAGAAAGTTATGTGCTGGTGCTGCATGTGTACAGTACACCGAGTACAATACCGAGTATGCCGGCAGGCAGCATGTGCCAGTGTTATCCCCAGATTTCGCCTACGTGATGCACTAACCTGCTATGGTTAGTGACAAAGCTGAGGCCCGACAGTTCTTGTCTCCTAGTAGCATCAGAATTAGTTACCTAATTATTTGGCAAGCTGGCTGAGATTTTTGTTGTGGTGATGATTGGTACCTACAGTAGTAGTGTTAGTAGTGTACCCAAGATGCAATCAGGGTTGTACATACCTATATGCAGTTACCTGCATAGTGAGAGTGGACACTCAGATGGAGGTACGTTATGGATAATGCTTTGTACCCTATCCCTCGCCAGACTCCAGCTCCACCCACACTGCCCATTCACGGTGCACGCCTGTGTTTTCTAGGGGTGCTAGGGGTGGCAAGGGTGGTAAGGGCAGACAGAGATTGGGATAGCAGACTAATGGGGCGCCTGAGCGCACACGTCTCTTTCCTGCAGGAACAATGGACGTTTGTGACCCCGACTGTGAGCAGCAGGAGGTACTCTATCCAGGTACACTAGCATCGCTGACTTGGTGTCGTACTTGATCGACGCCGTTCTGTCCATGGCCCGGTCAGCACCCACACCAGCCACACCAGCTGCTTACAGCAGAAGTTCGCAGCCCGAAGTTGACCCGGCTAAGCCGTATACAACTTTATCACTTTGAGTGTTGCAAGGATCGACCCTTCCACAATCCCGCCAAGGTGCTCTCGGTTTAGTTTGATTGGGTTGGGTTGAGTTGGATTAGGTTACCTCACCTTCACTCCGACTACAGCAGGGGCTGAGAGAGATTACTTACCACATTAGCCCAAGCATGACCGTCGAGACCGTGTCCACCGTTCATTTCTCCAGGAGGGTCGGGTCCACCGAGGTTGCACACACAACCAAAGGGCTGTGTCGGCGCCGACGCTGTCGAGACTGTTAGGCTCATGGACCAGTCAGCAGCCAAGATAGCCTAGTATCAGATGGGAGAAGTTTGGCTGAACTAATACCAGGTCCAGTGTTCGGTATCCAGTGTCATGCTACGTATGCATATAGCCTCCTCCCTCACTGACCTCCTGGCTCTTTGTCCGCTCATTGGTGCCCTGGTAATGGCGGATTTTCTCAAACCCCTGGAGCGGCCGAGAGACGAAAACAAAACAACAGTCGAGTGACTTGCCTTTTCCAGCGCCTGCCTGCCTGCCTGCCTGCCGGCCGGCCGGCCTTGAAAGCTCTCATGGGACTCATGAAGGCGAGCAGATGGAGCGAGGTAACACAGTATAGTACACGTTCCAGATGAGAGGTCATGGTTGTCGCCATGAGTTCTTCTCGCCTACCCGTGCCCCGTAGTTCTGCACGCCACCCTGGTGCTCTATTGGCAGACGCCCGTCAGGCATCCTGTCATGGGTTATGGATTCCGTCAGCATCTATCTACTAGTACACCTCTTCCGGGATTATGAATGTTAGCTCGATACTTCTAGCAGCGATTTTACCAGGGCTTTTACTAAGGCATTACCGGGGTCTAACCAGGGTAAGACTTGTACCTCCTGGGGCTCCATGAATATTTGGACCAGTGTTAAAAGGTTTCTAGCCGGGCGTACAAGGCTATACAGGGGGTATACAAGGGGCATACAGGGCACCCCTATCAGCACCTTATACTAAACTTGGGTAAAATATAAAGGCTCAGTGCTTAATCTTTACTTAACGTGGAAAAGTATTCTACCTAGCGTAGAAAAGTACTGGTGGGTCAAGTACTAAGCTAACATTCATAATCCCTGAAGGGGTGTAGTTGCGGGGACCTGGAGATGACTACTTGCCCGAAAATAGATACACGCTCATGGCTTGGCTGGCATGGCTGGCGAACTAGTACATTCAAGATCGTCAACGAACAAGCAACATGAGCTGTATATAAGCCCTGCGACCGGCCTGTTCGCTCCGCACATGAAGTCGCAGTAGCAATATTAACAACATTCTCTTCTTCTCTCCCCTCCTCCTTCTTCAAATCTCGCGGGCCTAGGTGGCATTTCTTGCTGCCTCTCACAGCCCTTTCCTTTCTACTCCCCTTCTCTTCCCCCCTTTAAACAGACATTCGTTCAGAGACTGAACTCTTACTTCTTGCTTAATTCCATTCTATACCAAAAAAAATGAAGTCATTTTCATATCTTGCGCTTATTAGCGCCATCGCACCTCCGGCTCTGGCTGGGTAAGTTGCAAGGTCAGTTTACCCCAAGATAAAAGTAAAGTTACTAATGGCGACTCTGTAGTTCTGGTAGAGACGGGGTGGATGTCCTGATCGACATCATCCAGCCCCAAAACCACTACCCCCAGACTAGCGATAAGCTTATTCCTATAGCAAAGCCAGCCCAAGATGAATACGAGTACATCGTCGTCGGTTCCGGGCCTGGCGGTGCACCATTAGCTGCCAACCTTGCCATTGCCGGTCATAGCGTCCTGCTCATCGATGCCGGTGGCGACTATGGTCACCTTCGGGAGCGTGAGGCCCCTGCTTTGGCCAACCCTACATCAGAGAGAAACGAAGTCAGCTGGGGCTTCTTTACGCACCACTACGCGGACGAGGAGCGCGCACTGAAAGATCGTAAGCTCAGCTGGCTAACACCAGATGGCAAATACTACAGCGGACAGAATGTCCCCGAGGGATCAACCTTGCTGGGTAACTTTTATCCCCGATACGGTGGACTCGGCGGCTGCGCTGAGCACAACGCTCTTGTCGCTCTGCTTCCCAGCAAGAACGATTGGGACAACATCAAGAACATCACTGGCGACGCTAGCTGGGATAACGCTGCCATGAGGAAATACCTCAAAAAGGTTGAGAAGGCTGAATATGCTCTGCCCGAGGGGACAGAGGGCAGCCACGGACATGATGGTTACGTCAGCATCGCTACCAACCCGTTAGGAATCGCCGCCCAAGATATCAAGCTGATGTCCGTTTTCGCCGGAGCCGCCAAAGCGTTCGGGGTTGACAACACTGAGCTCACCGGTGCTATCAATGACGCTGTGTCTTTTGCCCAGGAGAATAGCATCAACTACGAAACTGGCCTGCTGCCGCTGAACATGACCACTGCCATGACTAATATCATGGATAAGATGTTAGTAGCGGATATTAACAACGATAGCCCTGACAGGGATACTAAAAGAGCCTTCGCCAAGCTGCCTCAGCACATGGACAGCACTCAGTACCGCCGCTCTACGCCCCGTGACTATGTCTACAATACCGCCACCGCCAAGACCTCTAATGGCACCAGAAAGTACAAGCTCGATGTTGCCCTTAATACCCTGGCAACCAAAGTTCTATTTGATACCACTGGGGCCAAGCCCAAGGCCGTTGGCGTTGATTATCTCTTTGGACAGTCTCTATACCGCGCTGACCCCCGAGCCAACCGCACCGAGGATGGGGGAGAGCCTGGCACTGTCAAGGCCACCAAAGAAGTCATTGTTGCCGGTGGTGCTTTCAACTCCCCTCAGCTCCTGAAGCTGTCCGGTGTTGGTCCCAAGGAAGAGCTCGAGTCGTTTGGTATTCCAGTCGTTCTGGATCTTCCTGGCGTGGGTGAGAACCTTCAGGACCGCCTCGAAACCAGTGTTAATGCTGAGTTCCCGACAAACTTCACCCGTATCCTTGCTTGCTACTACCTGGCTGCAGACGGAGACCCATGCTGGGCGCAATACGTAGACTCTGGCAACAATGATGCCGAAAAGGGTACTTATGCTTCTAACGGTGTTGTTATGGGTAGCTTCTTTACTTCCTCGTATTCTGACGACGGAGAGCACGACCTTTGGATCGGTGGCTTCCCTGCCCTATTTAACGGATTTTACCCTGGCTACTCCTCAAATGCTGCCACTACAGCTAACAAGAACTGGTGGTCTTGGCTAATTCTCAAAGCTCATACCAGAAACCACGCTGGTACCGTTAAGCTTGCTTCAACCAACCCCCGCGATACCCCTATTATCACCTTCCACAATACGTACGAAGGTTTGTCCAAGGAGGAAGCCGATAAAGATATCGGCGCTCTCCGTGAGGGTATGCGTATGGCCGTCAACTTCTTCGAGAACATTCCTGCTATCGATGGTGCCGCTGATATCTTCTGGCCCCCGAAGGAAGTCAGAGATTCTGACGAGTCGCTTGACGAATGGATTGTTGAGGAGGCTTGGGGCCATCACGCTTCCTGCTCTAACAAGATTGGCGCTGACGACGACAAGCTGGCTGTCCTCGACTCCAAATTCCGCGTCCGTGGTACCGACGGCCTCCGCGTCGTTGATGCCTCCGCCTTCAACAAGATCCCCGGCGTTTTCCCCGTCTTGCCCATTATGATGATGTCCGAGAAGGCGACCGAGGATATCCTGGGCACCAAAACCCCCGGTAGCTGCAAAGCTCACAAGAAACACACCAACTAAGCGCGACGTCCAGATGGGCGATAAATCTGCGATACCCTTAGACTGTACATAATAGGCGGGCAGTGGTGATCTGTGATAAGCTATACGCGTTTCTCATTTTTTGGGCTTTTTTCTACTGTACATAGTTAGACCAGCAAAAATACTATAGTCATGTTCCACAACTTATGAGCATTTGTGACAGTTACGGCCAAGTCCACTCCGGTCTGACTTTCTTTAGCCTTTACATGATGAAAGACCGCACGGTCGACAATAGCCCCCTTCTGCCTTCTAAAAAGGGATATGATAGCGTTGCTTGAGGGGAAAAGAAAGGTTGCGAACTCTCCTAGGAGTCTCAACACGCACAGAACATCTTTGATGTGGGTAGGTTTGACGCTTAAGCCAGTGACATTTTGCGATCACGGCTCTCGGCGAGAGTGTGTGAGCCGCCATCAGTGCTGGCATGTGCTAGCAAATCGCCCTTTCACATGATTCAACAATCTAACTGTGCATCTCACCTAGCCAGGGTGTCGAATTAGTCTGACTAAATTGACTAATTGAGTGACTAAATTAGTCTTAGTTAGACTAATCCACTTTTTAAGTGACTAATTTAGTCAAAAAATTTTTTAAGTAACTAAAAGTAATTAATTTAGTTATTTAATCAGACTAAAATGACTAAAATAATAAGTAATAAATAAAAAAAAGGCTAGTAAAAATAAATAAAAATACTTTTTATATAGAGCTTAAAAAACGCTATTTAATGGTATTTTTTTCGATTTTTTTGGCCTAATAGTTATTTTTTAAACTTTATTTAAAGAAAGGGTGTTTTTTTAATAATAAAAAAAAGTTAAAGTTTAAATAAAATTTAAAAAAAAAACCAGTAGGTTAAAAAAAATCGAAACAAATACCATTAAATAGCGTTTTTTAAGCTTTATATAAAAGGTATTTTTACCCATTTTTACTAGCTTTTTTCCTATTTATTATTTATTTCTTTAATTATTTTAGTTTAATTAAAAACTAATTTAATTACTTTTAATCACTTAGTTTTTTTTTTTTTAAGTGATTAAATTATTCACTTAAAATTTCGACACTTTATATAAAATTAATAGTTTTAATAAATTAATATACCCTTGTTTAATTTATAAATATTAATTAATTACGTAATTTTTTAACTTAATTAAATTTTATAATAAATTTTTTATATATTCCGTAAATTATTTTTAAAATATTTATTTTATAATATTTAATTATTATTTTTTAAATAATAGCTTTAGTTTAAACTATAAAATTTTTTAAAAAAAAATAATATTTAATTTATTTTAATTATTTTTCGACGGTTTTATAAAAGCTGAAAATATTATTTATATATTTAATTATTTATAATAAAAAAATAAGCTTAAATAATATAATTATAAAAAGTTTAAAATATAGTTTTAATATTAAATTTAATATAATTTATATAATTTTTAATATAAAATAATTAATTGTTTTTATTTTTTATAATATTTAAATAAATTATAATTAAAAAAAACTTAAAATTTTAAAAATAAATATATAATAAAACTTAAAATAAAATATTATTAATTAATAAATATATTTAAAATTAAACTTAACGTAAAAGTTAATAATTAAATTATTTAACTTTTTATATATTTTTAATAATAAAAATAAATTAATTTTTAATAAATTTTTATCGACTTTATTATAATTAATTATTAATTAAAGTTTTAATTATAAATTAAATATAATTAAATCTTTATTTTTATTAATTAATATAAACGTAATAATTTAATTAAATAATTTTTTATTAATAATTATAATTAATTTATATATTTTTATATTAATATATTATTAAATTAAAATATTTAATTAATATAACTTTATATTAATTTAATATTTTTTTTAAATTATATTTTATATATATAAAAATCGGTTAATTTTATTATATTCTCGATAATTAATATATTAAAATTTTTATATATATATTATTTTTTTATATAATATTTTATTATTTAATTAAATATTAATAGTTTAAATTTAAGTTTTAATTTTTTTTATTAATTAATAATTTTTT
>MU397408.1:0-29911 GCA_022578865.1 Xylaria sp. FL0043 | reverse complement strand
TAATTTATATAATTTATATTATAAATAAATATATTAATATATTAATATAGTTTTAATAATATTTATTATTTTTAAATAAATATTATAATATTTAATATTAATTAATTTTAAATTTTTTTAATTATTTTAATTTAATTATTTAAGCTTATTTAAGCTTATTTTTTTTAAGTGATTAATTTAATTAAAAACTTTTTTTTAAATAATGAATTTTAATAATTTTAATATTTTAATTTTTATTATTATAATAATATATATTATTAATTTATAAAATAATGCGCACGATAATTTTATTAAAAATAGTTTTTATATCTTAATTAAATATTTTAATTAATTTAAAACTTTAATATAATATTAACGAAAAATTAATTATTTTTATATTTTTAGCAAATATTTAATCCTTAAAATCTTATATAATAAAAAAACTTTTAGGATTTATATATAGCGTTAAAAATATATTATTTATTTAGTTTTTCTATTATTTTATTTTAGTTGCGGCGGTTTTAATAATATAATTAATAATAAAATAACATTAATTATATTAGCTAAAATAGTCGATTATATAATATAAATATTTATTTTTACGATTAAATAAAAAAAATAGTTTAATAAAGTTAACTACCACGATTTAAAAAAATATATATATTATAATTAATAAATCTAGCGCTTTTAACTTTATAAAATTAAATTTAATATATTATATATATCTTAAAATATATTTAATAATATTTTTTATTATAATAAACTAATATAAATTTTTATAAAGTTAAAAATAATTAAAAATATTTTAATAAATTATATATATAATATAAAGCTTTTAACACTTTTTTTTATATTAAACATTTACGCTATATTTTTTTATAATAATATTTTATTTAATTAACTAATACTTTAATACTTAGCCTTTTTTTTATTTTAATATTTTTTTAATTTATTAAATACTTTTATATATTTAAATACTACATTAATTATTTATATTTATAAAAAACTAACGTTATATTTACTTATAATATATTATTATTAAATATTTATAAATATAAGTTTAAAGTAAATAAAATATTTATTTACTTTTTAAAATCCGCTTTATTGAACTATTTATATAATTATATAAATTAAATCTTAAAAATATTATTTTCTTTAAAATTTTTGCATAGTTTATTAATTAATATTTTTTAATTTTTTAAAATTATATTTTTTAATAATTATTAATATTTCTTTACGCCGTGTTTTTATATTTAAAAGCTTATTTTAATAATTATTAACTAAAAAATAATATATAATAATATATTAACTATATTATTTTTTATTTTAATAATATAAATTATATATAAACTAAATTTCTTAATTTATTAGCTTATTTTATATATATATTTTTAACGTTTAAAAAATATAAAAAAAAAAAAAATAACTTATAATTAATATATATAATTAAAAATATTATTAATCGAAAATATTTAATATATTTCCAATAAAACTTGATAATTATATATAATTTACGCTTATATATACTATAATTTTTTTATATTTTAATAAATAAAAAACTATTATATAAAATAAATTTTATTATTTTTTTAATTAATTATATAATATAATATCCGGCTTTATATTTTAATAAGCTAGTTTATTATAAGGTGTCGAATTAGTTTAACTAAATTGACTAATTAAGTGACTAAATTAGTCTTAGCCAAACTAATCCACTTTTTGAGTGACTAAATGAGTTAAAAAAATCTTTTTAAGTGATTAAGAGTGATTAATTTAATTATTTAATCAGATTAAAATGACTAAAATAATAAGTAATAAATAGGAAAAAGGCTAGTAAAAATAAGTAAAAATACCTTTTATATAGAGCTAAAAAAACGCTATTTAATACTATTTTCTTCGATTTTTTTGGCCTAGTAGTTATTTTTTAAACTTTATTTAAAGAAAGGGTGTTTTTTTAATAATAAAAAAAAGCTAAAGTTTAAATAAAATTTAAAAAAGAACCAGTAGGTCAAAAAAATTGAAAAAAATACCGTTAAATAGCGTTTTTTGAGTTGTATATAAAAATATTTTTACCTATTTTTACTGGCCTTTTTCCTATTTATTACCTATTTCTTTAGTCATTTTAGTCTGACTAAAAACTAATTTAGTCACTCTTAGTCACTCAGCTTTTTTTTTTAAGTGATTAATTTAGTCAAAAATTCTTTTTTGATTGACTAAATTAGTTAAAAAAGCCTTTTTAAGTGATTAAATTAGTCAGTGACTAATTTAATCACTGAGTGATTAATTTAATCACTTAAAATTTCGACACCCTGGTTTATTATATAATTATATATTTTAATAGTTTTTATAGCTTTTATAGCTTTAAACTTTAATAATTTAAAAAATAATACTTTATTGTTATTTTATTATTATAATATATTTTTTAATAGTTTAATAAAAAAATAAATAATTTTTAAATAATTTTTTATTTATCGGCATATAAAATTAATAACTTTAATAAATTAATATATTTTTATTTAATTTAAAAATATTAGTTAATTATATAATTTTTTAGCTTAATTAAAGTTTATAATAATTTTCTTATATATTTTATAAATTATTTTTAAAATATTTATTTTATTATATTTAATTATTATTTTTTTAAATAATAACCTTAGCTTAAATTATAAAATTTTTTAAAAAAAATAATATTTATTTTATTTTAATTATTTTTCAATAGTTTTATAAAAGCCGAAAATATTATTTATATATTTAATTATTTATAATAAAGAAATAAGCCCGGGTAATATAACTATAAAAAGTTTAAAATATAGTTTTAATATTAAGTTTAATATAATTTATATAACTTTTAATATAAAATAACTAGTTATTTTTATTTTTTATAATATTTAAATAAATTATAATTAAAAAAAACTTAAAATAAAACGTTATCGATTAATAAACATGCTTAAAATTAAACTTAGTATAAAAACTAATAATTAAATTATTTAATTTTTTATATATTTTTAATAATAAAAATAAATTAAACCCCGGTAAATTTTTATTAACTTTATTATAATTAATTATTAATTAAAGTTTTATTTATAAATTAAATATAATTAAATCTTTATTTTTATTAATTAATATAAATATAACATGGTTTATAAATAAATAAAATATTTTTTATTAAAACATGTTTTTTTTATTTTATCGCGTAATAATTTTATATAAATATTATATTTAAATAAAATAAAAAGGCTAGAATTTATTTAATTATTTAAGCTGTTTAATTACGCGAAAAAAATAGTATATAACAAGGTGTCGAAATTTTAAGTGAATAATTTAATCACTAACTAAATTAGTCACTCAAAAAAAAAGGCTGAGTGATTAAAAGTGATTAATTTAGTCATTTAATTAAACTAAAATAACTAAAATAATAGGTAATAAATAGGAAAAAAACTAGTAAAAATCGAGAAAAATACTCTTTATATAGAGCTAGAAAAACGTTATTTAACGGTATTTTTTTCGATTTTTTTGACCTACTAGTTCTTTTTTAAACTTTATTTAAACTTTAGCTTTTTTTTATTATTAAAAAAGCGCCCTTTTTTTAAATAAAGTTTAAAAAAGACCTAGTAGGTTAAAAAAATCGAAAAAAAATACCATTAAATAGCGTTTTTTTATCTTTATATAAAAAGTATTTTTCCCGATTTTTATTAGCCTTTTTCCTATTTATTACCTATTATTTTAGTTATTTTAGTTAAATTAATAACTAAATTAATCACTTTTAATCACTTAAAATTAAAACACTTTAATATTAATTATTTATTAATTTTAATTATTTATTAATAAAACATGTTATAATATAATAAAATAATAACAATAAATAATTTATAAAAAGTTTTTATTTTATAAAAAATATTAAAAATAATTTTTTAATAATTATAGATTTTATTATAATTATAAAATTATTAACTTAATAATATATATTATTATTATTATTTTTATTTTTATTAAAAAAAAAGTTTTAAAATATTAACGTTAACTTTAAATTTTTTTTTTTTTTTTTAAATTATAAAAAAAAAAAGTTAATATTTTAATAAACTTTAAAAAATAAACTACCGAACTAGTTAATTTATTTTAAAGTTTATTTTTTATTATTTTTTTTAATTTATTGAAATAAAACTTTTAAAATATTAACTTTAACTTTAAATAATTTTTTTTATTTTTTTTTTAAAAAAAAAAAGTTAATACTTTAATAAACTTTTAAAAATAAATTATTAAATAAATTAATTTATTTAAAAGTTTATTTTTTATTATTTTTTTTAATTTATTAACTTATAAGTTTTAAAATATTAACTTTAATTTTAAATATTTTTTTTTATTTTTTTAAAAATCGTAAAAAAAAAAAAGTTAATATTTTAATAAACTTTAAAAAATAACTTATTTAACTAATTAATTTATTTAAAAGTTTATTTTTAATTTATTAAATTATAAAAAATAAATAACTTATATTTTAATAAACTTTAAAAAATTGTTTATTTAATTAATTAATTTAATTAAACGTTAATTTTTTAATATTTAAATAAATAAATATTTATTAATAATTTATAATTTTTTTTAAAAAATTAAAAAATTAAAAAATATAATTAAAACTTTTAATAAAATTATATAAAATATTAAAAATATTATTTATTTAAAATAATTTTAATAATATATAAAAAAAATTATTTTAAATTATTTAAGCTTTTAATATTAAAAGGTTTATTAATTTTTTTTAAAAAATATTTATATTTTAATATTAAATATATATATATAATATAATTTATAATTAAATCGGCTATTTAAACGAGTTAATTATTTTTTATTATATTTTTATATTTAATTATTAATAACTTTATAAATATAATTAATATAATTAAAAATTAATCGGATTTTATTTTATTATTTAATTTTATATTTTTTTTATAAGTTTTTAAATTATAACCGGTATTATTATATCGGTTATATTATCGCAAGCATAATATACTTAGCTTATTATTATTATAACTTTTTAACGTTTATAATTATATTTAATTTTGCGCGTTTTTTTAAGCAATTAAATTAAATATATTTTTTATAATAAAACTTTTTTTATTTTATAAATGCTTTTTTTTATTTTTTCAGCGCTTATTAAATATTTTATTTATTTTTTAAAAAATTTAATTTTTTTTATTTATTAAAATTAATTAATACGCTAATATTTAATTTATTTTTATTAATTAGTTAATAGCTTTTAAAATAAATGCTAAAAAGTTTTTTTAATATTAAAAAATTTAACTTTTAATAAAAATTAATTAAGCAAATATTTTTCTCGCGGTTTTTAGTATTTAAAAAACCTAAAGTTTAAAAAAATTAAAAATATCCGAAATTAACGTTAGCAATTATAATTATATATTTAGCTTTAAAATTATAACTTATAAATTATAAAATATTAATTTTAACCTTTAAAAACTTTTTAAAATATTTAATTTTATAAAAATTATTAAATAAATTTTTTTAAACGCTATAAAAAACTTAAGCTTAATAATATAGTTAATATATAATTTAATAAATTTTAATATTTAATAATTATACGCTCGCTTTAATAAATTATAAAACTTAACGTTAAATAATTAAATTAAATATAATAAATATAAAAATAAAAAAATTATTATAATATTTTCAACTTTATAATAATTTTTAAACTTAGCTAATATATAATTTTTATGCTAGTTTAATATTAATATATAATATATACTAATATATAACAGCTTAATATATTTATTAAAATATTTTATTTATTTTAAGCTTATATTATTAATTATTTATTTATTATAATTAATATTAAATATTTAATCGTTTAAAAAGCTAATATTTTAATATTAATATTTAAAATAATAAACCTTTTAAAAAATAATAAACAATAAAATATATAAACCGCGTAAATTAATAAAATAAATTACCGTTAATTATTTTTTATTATTAAGTTATATTAATTTACGCTTTTTACGTCGATTAATATATATAATAACTATATATAAATAAATTTAGCTTATTATAAAACTAGTTTTATTAAAATTTTAAATATTATTATTTTAAATATTATATTATATTTTTACGCGTAAATAACGCTTAAATTACGCGCTAATTATTTTTAAATTTTTATATAAAACCTTTTAATAATTATAAAAGCGCGTATACTATAATTTAAGCTTTAAATAATAATTAATAAAGTTATAAGCTTAATACTTATTAATTAAGCTTATATTATATAAGTCTTAAAAAAAATCGGCTATATTTTTAATATTAATATAAGCTAGCAAAAATTTTTAATTATTTAAATTAAAAATATACTTAAAAAAAATATTTTTTTTAATTAAATTAAGTTTATATATATTAGCGCAAGTTTTATTTTTAGCAGTATATTTTATTATTTTATTTTATATTATTAAACGCAAAATATTATAAATTTTAAAAGCGCGTTAAATATTAAATTTTTTATGTAATTAAATAGCTTAAATAGCTAATAAAAAATTTGCTTTATTAGTTTCCGCAGACATTATATTATTATTATATTATTACGCGTTAAAAAAAAAAGGTCGCGTTTTATAAAAAAGTGGCCGACTCGTTTAAGTGGCCGACTCGCTTATAAACCACGTTATATAATATTATTAATTTTTTAATTAAAATTAGTTTATATATTTTTAAAAAATCGTTAAATAAAAAATTTTCGTTAAATATTTTTTAAAAAACTAATAATTAAATTAATAATATTATATTTTTAGTTTTAATTAATATATTTATTTTAAAGCATTAATAATTATTATATATTAAATTTTTAATTAAAATATTAATTAAATTTATTAATAATATTAAAAAAAAATATTTTATTAATAAAATTATTTTTTTTTCGAAAATATTAATAACCGTAAGTTTTTTTTTTAATTTATTTAATAATAAAATTACTGCGATTTTTAAAGCCGGTTTATATACCGACCTAATTTATTTAGCTAAGTTTTATAATAATTTTAAGTTTTTAAACGTTTTCGTTAAAACTTTTTTTTAGTTTTATTTTTAAACTTTAATTATTTTTTTAATAAAAGCTTATTTTTTTTTTTAAGCTTTAATTAAGCTATAATAATTTTTTCGCTTTTAAATTTTTTATATAATTTTTTAACTTATTTTTTTATTATTATAACCTTAAATAATTATTAAATAAACGTTTTATAGTTTTTTTTTAGCGTTTTTTTAAGCGTTATTTTATTTATTATTTTTATTAATTATTTAATTAATAAATTAAAAGCTGCGTTTAATTTATTAATTATTTATAAAATATTAATTTTAATAATAATTATTATTATTTTTATTATTATTTTTTTTTTATTAATTTCCGGCTAATTTTATTTTTTATTTTATAAATATATTTTTTTAAGCTTAATTTTAATTTTATTATTATTTAAATAATTTTATAATTAAATTTTAATTATTTTAAGTTATTTTAATATATTACGGCTAAGTTATTAAATATTTATATTAAATTTATTATTAAATTTTTTTAGTTTTAATATATTTTAATTATTTTTTTAAAAAAAATATTTAATATTAGGTTTTATATTATTATAAATTTAAAAAACTTTTTTGCGCTTTTATTTTAATAATTTTTTAAGTTTTATAATAAATAATATAAATTAAAATTTTTAATTATTATATATTTTTTTATTAGTTTATTTTTATTTTTAATAATTTAAAATAAGCTATATTATTTTAATTTATTTTAATTAAATAAATAAATTAATTATATAATTATTATTAAATTATTTTTATTTATTATTATATATGTTTAATTTTTTTTAAAGTTTTATTTTAAAGTTTTTGCCGCAATTTTTTTATTTATATATAATATAGTTTTTTTAGCTAATTATATTAAATAATATTTATAGGTTTTTAAGTAGTAAATATTATTATATTTATTAACTAAAGGTTTTTATATCGTTAAATAATTAAAATTATTTTTTTATAGCGTTTTTACTGCGTTATTTTTTAATTTTATAATATTTTAAAATATAATATTATAAATTATTATATAAATAAAAAAATATTTTTATTTATATTATTAATTTATTATTTTTTTGCTGAAAATTTTATATTATTAAACTTTATAAAAGCTAAAGCTAAAAATACCGGTATTTTATTATTTAAAGTTATTTTATTAATAACCGCCGATTTTTTTATATTTTAAAAGTTTTTAAGTCGTAATATATATATAGTTTTTTTTTTTTTTTTTTATTTTATTTTTTTTTTATATAATTTATTTTTTTTTATATAATTATTATTATAGTTTATATATTTTTTTTTAGCTTTTGTTTTTTTTATAAAATATTTTTTTTTTTTTTTTTAATATTTAAAAATAATATAGTATTTATATTTAACGTTTTTTAAGCAAAATTTTATAATATATTTAAATTTATAATAATTATAATATTATATAATTTTTAGTTTTTTTATAAAAAGTTTATAGTTAAATAATTATATTTTTTATATTAAGCTATTATTATAAATAATTTTAGCTGCCGCAAAATTATTTAAATATATTATAATAAAAATAAATTTTATTTTTATATTTTTTAATATTATTTTTTTATATTATATAATTTTTAAGTGTTTATTATATAGCAGCTATAATAATATTTTATTTAAATATATTTTTTAAATTTATTTCGCAAATATTTTTTTAATTATTACCGCAACCTTTTTGTTTTATATTTTCGCGTTTTTTTTAAAAGCTTTAATAATTTATTTTTTATTGCTAGCTTTTTTAAGTATTATATTTTTAAATATAATTATTATATTATTATTTTATAATTTTTTAGTTATTATTATATTATTTTCGGTTAAAGCTATATTTATAGCTTTAATAATATTTATTAATATTTTTTTTTTAAATTATTTAATTAATTATTTATTTTAATTAAAATCTTTTTATTATTTTTTATAGGCCTAGCTTTATTAATATAACCTAGCTATATAGCTATTATTATTTATGCTTAATTTTTAGTTAAATTTATTATCGTTAATATAAATATTTGTTTAAAAACTTTTTGCAAAGCTTTATTTAAATTATAATATATAAATAATCGGTTTTTTTTATTATTTTTTGCTGCTTCGGCTATTTATTTTTTATTAATTAATTTTATAATAATTGCTGTATATTTTTTTTTAATTTATTTCGCGTAAATATTTTAAATTATATATAATAGCTATATTTTTTTTACGTTTTTTTAAAAAAAAAATCTTTTTTTTACTTTGCTATTTAATATTAGCTGTAATATAAATTTTAGCACTTTATTTATAATATTTTTTAAACCTGCAAGCTTTTTAGCGGTATATTTTTTATAAAAACGCTATTAAGTCGCGGTTGCGTCGTCGGTAAGTTTTAGTTGCGCGTTTATCGCGTTTTCGATAAATAAATTATTTATTACTATTAATAAAATTTCTGCGTTATTTGCTATCTGCGGTATTAATATAACTTTTCTGCTAAATATAATTTTTTTTTTTAAATTTAATAATCATAATTATTTAATATTATTTTGCGGACTTATAAAATTATAAATAATTTTTAAAAATAGTTTTTTATTATTTTAAATAATTTAAATAATTAAATAATTAATTTACTCTTTTTTATTTAGCCCCACTTTTTAAGTAAAGAAATTACTTAAAAAAGGCTAGCTAAATGAAAAAATTACTTAAAAAAAGCTAGGCTAAATAAAGAAATTACTTAGTTAACTAAGTAAAAATAAGAGTAAAAATAAAGAAATTATTTTTTACTTAAAATAAAATAAGTAAATTCTTCAATTAAAATAAAAAAATAGCTAATAAAAATAAATAAAAATAGCTTTTATATACTTTTTAAAAAGGGCTATTTAAAAGTATTTTTTTAAATTTTTCATATAATATATTAGCTTTTATTTTAATTTTTAAAATATTAATGTTTTTAAAATTAAAATTAAAATTATTAATATTTAAAAGCTTAAAATAAAATAATATAAATTTATTTTAAAAACTACTAGTTTTATATTAAATTAAATTAATATTATTTTAATTTTAATTTTATTAATAGCTTTTAATTATTTAATATAAAATAAATAATTAATTAAATATTTTATTAATTTATTTTATTAAATTTTATATTTAATTAATTAATTAATTTTATTTTTAACGTTTTATAAATTAATAATTATAATTTTTTTTCTTGATTTATTAAAATATAAAATAAAATTATTTAAAATTAAAGTTAATATTTTTATTTTTTATTTTAATAAATCGAAAAAAATAGCAAAAAATAAACTTTTAAATAAATTAACTAGATTAATAGCTTATATCTTAAAGTTTTTTAAAGTATTAACTTTTTTTTTTTATAATTTTTTAAAAAATAGAAAAAATTGCTTAAAGTAAGCGTTAATATTTTAAGATTTATTTTTCGATAATTCGAAAAAATTAATAAAAAATAGCCTTTTGGGTAAATTTGCTAGTTTAGTAGCCCGTTTTCTAAAGTTTATTAAAGTATTAACCTTTTTTTTTTAACGATTTTTAAAAAAATAGAAAAAATTATTTAAAGTCAAAGCTAATATTTTAAAAGTTTCACTTTAATAAATCGAAAAAAATAGTAAAAAATAAACTTTCGAATAAATTAGCTAGTCTGGTAGCCCGTTTTTTAGAGTTTATTAAAGTATTAACTTTTGTTTTTTATGATTTTTTAAAAAATAGAAAAAATTGCTTAAAGTAAAAGATAATATTTTAATTTTTAAAAGTTTTATTTTAATAAAAAATATATATATATAATTAAAATAAAATTTTGAAAAAAATATATTATAATATTTTATTATATAAAGCAACTAGTTTATTTTTTATTTTATTTTTATAGCTATTATATTTATTAAAATAAAATATAAAATATTTATATTTAAATAAAATAATAAATTTTATTTTTAATTTTAAAAAAATAAAAAAAATTATATATATATTTATTTTTTATTTATTATTTTTATTAATATTCTTTTAATTATTTTCTTGTTAGTTTTTCTTATATTATTTTTATAATATTTTATTTTTTTTAATTTTTTAGTTTTTTAAAAAAAACTAATTATTTTATTATTTTAAGCGCTAACTTATTTTTATTTTTAATAATAATATTATTAAAAATAAAAAAAATATACTTTATAAAAGCAGAAATAGTTAAAATAATTAAATAACGTTTAATTAAAATATTTAAAATTAAAAATTTTAAAATATTAGCTTTTTATTATAATAAAATATCGGTTTATAAATATTATTAACTATAAATATAATAAAAAATAAAATAAAATAATTTATGTTTTAAGGGAATTTTCTTTTATTAATATAAAAGTTTAATTTTTCGGTTATATTAATATTTATTAAATAAAGCTTATTTTTAGAATTTAAATTATCGATATTATTTTTGTTTAAATTAATATTTAAATTATTATCGCTAGTTTTTTCGGCTTTTAAACTATAAAATAAATTAATAATATTGTTTTTAATTTTGTTATAATAAAATAATAAATTATCTCGTTAAAAATAGCTAAACTTTTGCGTAAAGTTTAAAATAAGCTTTAATAAAAAAAGTTTAAACTAGTTTAAATTATCGTAATTTAATTTTCGAGGAAAATATTTTTTTAATTTTATAGCTTTTTTTTATAAAGCTTTATTAAAGCTTTTTAAAATTAAAGCTTAATTTTAAAATAATTAATAATTAAAATAAAAATAATTAAAAATAATTAAATAAATAACTTATTATTTTTTTTTTTTTCGGCGGGAATATTTATTATTTAAATTATTTAAGTTTTTTTAAATTTAGTAAATAAATAATAACTTTTTTAAAGCTATAATATAAAATTCGGCTTATAAATAAACTATAGCTTTAATAAAAATTCGAAAAATTTATTTAAGTTTATTTAATATTAACTAATTTAACTTTATTAAAAAAATAATATTAAATTTTTTATAATTTATATTTTAATAAATATAAATTAAAGCTTTTTTAAATTTAATAAAAATTTTAATTATATTATAAATAAAATTTTAGCGAACTTAAGAATTTAAATAAAAATTAGCTTTAAAATAAAAAATTAATAAAATAAAAATAAAAATAAATACTTAAAAAAATAACTTTTTTTTTAAAATTTAAAAATAAGCTTTTGTTTTTTTTATATTAAATCAAGGTGTTTAATTAATTTAACTAAATTAACTAATTAAGTAACTAAATTAGTCTTAGTTAGACTAATCCACTTTTTAAGTAATTAATTTAGTCAAAAAAAAATTTTAAGTGACTAAATTAGTCAAAACTAATAACTAAAACTAAGACTAAAACTAATTTAATCACTTTTAGTCTAACTAAAATAACTAAAATAATAAGTAATAAATAAGAAAAAAGCTAGTAAAAATCGGTAAAAATACTTTTTATATAGAGCTAAAAAAAAACGCTATTTAATAGTATTTTTTTCGATTTTTTTGGCCTAATAGTTATTTTTTAAACTTTATTTTAAAAAAAGTGTTTTTTTTTATTAAAAAAAAAGCTAAAGTTTAAATAAAGTTTAAAAAATAACTAGTAGGTCAAAAAAAATCAAAAAAAATACCGTTAAATAGCGTTTTTTTAGCTCTATATAAAAAGTATTTTTACCGATTTTTACTAGCCTTTTTCCTATTTATTACCTATTATTTTAGTCATTTTAGTTAGACTAATAACTAAATTAGTCACTTTTAATCACTCAGCCTTTTTTTTTAAGTGACTAATTTAGTCAAAAATTCTTTTTTAAGTAACTAATTTAGTCAAAAAAGCCTTTTTAAGTGATTAATTTAGTCAATAACTAATTTAGTCACTAAGTGACTAAATTATTCACTTAAAATTAAGACACCCTATATTAAATTATTCTTTATAAAAAGATTTTTTAAATATTAATAATATATTTTGTTATACTTGTGATTTATTAAATTTAAAATATTAAATCTATAAAATAAATTAGTTTATTTTATTTTAAATAAAAAAATAAAAAAAATAAATAAAATTTTTATTATTATATTTAAAATCTTTGCCGACTACGTAAAAATTATCCGGTTATAGTATAAATAATATATTATTAATATAATTTAATAAAAATTTTTCGATTTTTTTATTATAAAGATAATTTTATAATATATTTTGAATAATAAGATTTATTATATAGGCTAAATAATAAATATTAAAAGAAAATTTATTATTAATAACTTTTTCGTAATTATTTAAAAAAGTTTTAAAAAATAAACTATTATTTAAAGCGTTATTTTTTATAATATTATTAAATAATTAGTAAAAAAATAATAAAAAAATAATAAATAAATAAATAAATAAATAAATAAATAAATAAATAAATAAATAAATAAATAAATAAATAAATAAATAAATAAATAAATAAAAATATTATACCTGAAAATATTTTCTAGTTTAATATTAAAAAAAAGGTTTATTATTTTTTAAAATATTTTATAAATATAAAGCCCGGTATAATTAATAATTAGCTTTTCCAACCTAATTAATTTATAAATTAAATTAAATTTAAAATCGATAAAAGAGATAATTACTTTTAAAAAAAAAATATTAGCTTTAAAGGTTTAAATATTAAAAATAACCGAAAAAGTGCTATAATTATTAATATATAAAGCTAATTTTTTATTAAAAATATTAAAAGCGCTATTAAATATTAAATAAAATATAACTTTAATTTTATTTTTATTAATAACCGAAGAATTTTTATAAATAAATTAGTATTAATAATATAAAATATTAAAAAAAAAACGTACGGGTTATAATATTTTAATAATTTTTAAAATAAAGTAAAGCTTATAATATTAAATAATAAATTATTATTAATAATAAAATTTAATATTTTTAATAAAGCTTTATTTTTATTAAAAATGTTTTCAATAATAATATTATTTCGAGCTTTTTTTCGATTTTATAAATTAAAAAAAAAATTAATATTAAAAAAAATATTTAATATTTTAGATTTTATTAATAATTAATAAAAATTATAATAATAATAAAATAAAATAAACTTATTTAATGTTTTTTTTTTTTTGCTTTAAAAATTATAAGTAATAAAAAAATAACTAATTTAATAATAACAAGTTAAATTTAAAGCTTTAAATTTTTTTTTTTTAAAAATTAATTTTAAATTATATTTATATTTAAATAAATTAATAAAAATAAATAAAATAACTTATATAATGCAAAAATATTTTATTTTTTAAGGAAAATTAAAGTCGATAAGTAATAATTTCGAAATAAATAAATTATATTAAAAAATATAAATTTTAAAGCTTATATTAAACGAAAGTTCGAAATTTTCTTGGTTTTTTTATTATTTTTATATTTAAAAAAAATAGTAAATTATTTAAAAGTAATTATAACTTTTGAAATAAATTTATTATTAAAAATAAAAAAAATAATTATTTTATATATTTTTTTATTTTAAAAAATAAAATAAAAAATAATAAAAATAAAATAAATAATAAAGTTAAATAAATATAATAATAATTATATAATAATTAAAATATTATTAATAAAAAAAAATTCGAAAAAAAAAATAATTAATTATTATATAAAAAATTAAATTAATAAAAATAATTAATATTATTAATTATTTTATATTATAAATCAAGGTGTTTTAATTTTAAGTGAATAATTTAATCACTAACTAAATTAATCACTCAAAAAGGCTTTTTAACTAATCTAGTCATTTAAAAAGGCTTTTTTAACTAAATTAATCACTTAAAAAAAAAGGCTGAGTGACTAAGAGTGATTAATTTAGTTATTAATCTAACTAAAATGATTAAAATATAAGGTAATAAATAGGACAAAAGCTAGTAAAAATCGGTAAAAATATGTTTTATATAAAGCTAAAAAAACGCTATTTAATGGTATTTTTTTCGATTTTTTTGGCCTAATAGTTATTTTTTAAACTTTATTTAAAAAAAAGGTGTTTTTTTTTAATAAAAAAAAAGCTAAAGTTTAAATAAAGTTTAAAAAATAACTACTAGGCCAAAAAAAATCGAAAAAAATACCATTAAATAGCGTTTTTTTAGCTTTATATAAAACGTATTTTTACCGATTTTTACTAGCTTTTGTCCTATTTATTACCTTATATTTTAGTCATTTTAATTAAATTAAAAATGATTAAATTAGTTTTAGTTTTAGTCTTAGTTACTAGTCTTGACTAATTTAATCACTTAAAATTTATTTTTTGATTAAATTAGTCACTTAAAAAGTGGATTAGTTTAACTAAAACTAATTTAATCACTTAATTAATCAATTTAGTTAAATTAATTAAACACTTTATTATAAATATTATATTATTATTTATTTTATATTATTAATTTTAAAGCTTAAATTTTTTATAAAATAATTTATAATTTTCTCTAATATTTTTTTTTAATTTTTTTTTTTTTATAGCTTATATAATTTTAAATTTCTTTTTAACTTTTATTTTAATATTTTTTTTTTAATTTAATATTATTATTATAATCGGTGCTAATATAATTTTAAATAAAAAAAATTAAACTAGCGAGCTATTTATATAAATAAAACGTTTTTAAGTGTTAGTTATTTTTATATAAATACAGCTAAGCACCGGAGATAATATTTTACTTGTTTAATTAATGCGGTTAATATAAAGCTAAGCGCGCAAAGCTAAAAAAAGCTATAAATTATAAACCAGGGGTAAAAA
Organism: Xylaria sp. FL0043; assembly: GCA_022578865.1. Lineage (NCBI taxonomy): Eukaryota > Fungi > Ascomycota > Sordariomycetes > Xylariales > Xylariaceae > Xylaria > Xylaria sp. FL0043. Next base: position 14,156 of record MU397408.1, on the reverse strand, counting down.
TACTTGATAATTTTAATATAACTTAAAAAATAATAAATTAAATATTAAAAATAAATAAACTTTAATATTATAATATAATAAAAAAACTAATAAAAAGCTAAAGTATATTATATAAAATAAATAATATAGTTTATAAACAAGTAAAATATTTAAGCGAGTAAAATATTTTTTATTAAAACACGTTTTTTTTATTTTATCGCGTAATAATTTTATAATAATATTATATTTAAATAAAATAAAAAAGCTAAAATTTATTTAGCTATTTAAACTATTTAATTACGCGAAAAAATTAATATGCGACGCGCTTATAAAATCTATAAAAAATTTTTTAATTATATTATATAATAAAATAATAAAATATATTATTAAAAATAAAACCTGCGCTAATATATATAATTTTAATTTAATTAAAAAAATTTTTTTTTTAAATATATTTTCGATTTAAATAACCGATGATTTTTGCTGGCCTATATTAATATTAAAAATATAGCTAATTTTTTCTGCGATTTATATAGCGTAAGATTAATTAACAAGCACTAAGCTTATAATTTTATTAATTATTATTTAAAGCTTAAAATATAATATACGCGCTTTTATAATTATTAAAAAATTTTATATAAAAATTTAAAAATAATTAATATATAGTTTAAGCGTTATTTATATATAAAAATATAATATAATATTTATAATAAAGTGTTAAATTACTTTAAGTAATTTGAGTAATTAAGTGATTAATTTACTTTTTTTCACTTAGCCCCACTTTTTAAGTAAAGAAATTAGTCAAAAAAAGCTAGCTGAGTGAAGAAATTACTTTTTACTTAAAGTAAAATGAGTAAATTCTTTAATTAAAATAGAAAGATAGCTAATAAAAATAAATAAAAATAGCTTTTATATACTTTTTAAAAAGGGCTATTTAATAGTATTTTTTAAAATTTTTTATATAATATATTAACTTTTATTTTAATTTTTAAAATATTAATGTTTTTAAAATTAAAATTAAAATTATTAATATTTAAAAGCTTAAAATAAAATAATATAAATTTATTTTAAAAACTACTAATTTTATATTAAATTAAATTAATATTATTTTAATTTTAATTTTATTAATAGCTTTTAATTATTTAATATAAAATAAATAATTAATTAAATATTTTATTAATTTATTTTATTAAATTTTATATTTAATTAATTAATTAATTTTATTTTTAACGTTTTATAAATTAATAATTATAATTTTTTTTCTTGATTTATTAAAATATAAAATAAAATTATTTAAAATTAAAGTTAATATTTTTATTTTTTATTTTAATAAATCGAAAAAAATAGCAAAAAATAAACTTTTAAATAAATTAACTAGATTAATAGCTTATATCTTAAAGTTTTTTAAAGTATTAACTTTTTTTTTTTATAATTTTTTAAAAAATAGAAAAAATTGCTTAAAGTAAGCGTTAATATTTTAAGATTTATTTTTCGATAATTCGAAAAAATTAATAAAAAATAGCCTTTTGGGTAAATTTGCTAGTTTAGTAGCCCGTTTTCTAAAGTTTATTAAAGTATTAACCTTTTTTTTTTAACGATTTTTAAAAAAATAGAAAAAATTATTTAAAGTCAAAGCTAATATTTTAAAAGTTTCACTTTAATAAATCGAAAAAAATAGTAAAAAATAAACTTTCGAATAAATTAGCTAGTCTGGTAGCCCGTTTTTTAGAGTTTATTAAAGTATTAACTTTTGTTTTTTATGATTTTTTAAAAAATAGAAAAAATTGCTTAAAGTAAAAGATAATATTTTAATTTTTAAAAGTTTTATTTTAATAAAAAATATATATATATAATTAAAATAAAATTTTGAAAAAAATATATTATAATATTTTATTATATAAAGCAACTAGTTTATTTTTTATTTTATTTTTATAGCTATTATATTTATTAAAATAAAATATAAAATATTTATATTTAAATAAAATAATAAATTTTATTTTTAATTTTAAAAAAATAAAAAAAATTATATATATATTTATTTTTTATTTATTATTTTTATTAATATTCTTTTAATTATTTTCTTGTTAGTTTTTCTTATATTATTTTTATAATATTTTATTTTTTTTAATTTTTTAGTTTTTTAAAAAAAACTAATTATTTTATTATTTTAAGCGCTAACTTATTTTTATTTTTAATAATAATATTATTAAAAATAAAAAAAATATACTTTATAAAAGCAGAAATAGTTAAAATAATTAAATAACGTTTAATTAAAATATTTAAAATTAAAAATTTTAAAATATTAGCTTTTTATTATAATAAAATATCGGTTTATAAATATTATTAACTATAAATATAATAAAAAATAAAATAAAATAATTTATGTTTTAAGGGAATTTTCTTTTATTAATATAAAAGTTTAATTTTTCGGTTATATTAATATTTATTAAATAAAGCTTATTTTTAGAATTTAAATTATCGATATTATTTTTGTTTAAATTAATATTTAAATTATTATCGCTAGTTTTTTCGGCTTTTAAACTATAAAATAAATTAATAATATTGTTTTTAATTTTGTTATAATAAAATAATAAATTATCTCGTTAAAAATAGCTAAACTTTTGCGTAAAGTTTAAAATAAGCTTTAATAAAAAAAGTTTAAACTAGTTTAAATTATCGTAATTTAATTTTCGAGGAAAATATTTTTTTAATTTTATAGCTTTTTTTTATAAAGCTTTATTAAAGCTTTTTAAAATTAAAGCTTAATTTTAAAATAATTAATAATTAAAATAAAAATAATTAAAAATAATTAAATAAATAACTTATTATTTTTTTTTTTTTCGGCGGGAATATTTATTATTTAAATTATTTAAGTTTTTTTAAATTTAGTAAATAAATAATAACTTTTTTAAAGCTATAATATAAAATTCGGCTTATAAATAAACTATAGCTTTAATAAAAATTCGAAAAATTTATTTAAGTTTATTTAATATTAACTAATTTAACTTTATTAAAAAAATAATATTAAATTTTTTATAATTTATATTTTAATAAATATAAATTAAAGCTTTTTTAAATTTAATAAAAATTTTAATTATATTATAAATAAAATTTTAGCGAACTTAAGAATTTAAATAAAAATTAGCTTTAAAATAAAAAATTAATAAAATAAAAATAAAAATAAATACTTAAAAAAATAACTTTTTTTTTAAAATTTAAAAATAAGCTTTTGTTTTTTTTATATTAAATCAAGGTGTTTAATTAATTTAACTAAATTAACTAATTAAGTAACTAAATTAGTCTTAGTTAGACTAATCCACTTTTTAAGTAATTAATTTAGTCAAAAAAAAATTTTAAGTGACTAAATTAGTCAAAACTAATAACTAAAACTAAGACTAAAACTAATTTAATCACTTTTAGTCTAACTAAAATAACTAAAATAATAAGTAATAAATAAGAAAAAAGCTAGTAAAAATCGGTAAAAATACTTTTTATATAGAGCTAAAAAAAAACGCTATTTAATAGTATTTTTTTCGATTTTTTTGGCCTAATAGTTATTTTTTAAACTTTATTTTAAAAAAAGTGTTTTTTTTTATTAAAAAAAAAGCTAAAGTTTAAATAAAGTTTAAAAAATAACTAGTAGGTCAAAAAAAATCAAAAAAAATACCGTTAAATAGCGTTTTTTTAGCTCTATATAAAAAGTATTTTTACCGATTTTTACTAGCCTTTTTCCTATTTATTACCTATTATTTTAGTCATTTTAGTTAGACTAATAACTAAATTAGTCACTTTTAATCACTCAGCCTTTTTTTTTAAGTGACTAATTTAGTCAAAAATTCTTTTTTAAGTAACTAATTTAGTCAAAAAAGCCTTTTTAAGTGATTAATTTAGTCAATAACTAATTTAGTCACTAAGTGACTAAATTATTCACTTAAAATTAAGACACCCTATATTAAATTATTCTTTATAAAAAGATTTTTTAAATATTAATAATATATTTTGTTATACTTGTGATTTATTAAATTTAAAATATTAAATCTATAAAATAAATTAGTTTATTTTATTTTAAATAAAAAAATAAAAAAAATAAATAAAATTTTTATTATTATATTTAAAATCTTTGCCGACTACGTAAAAATTATCCGGTTATAGTATAAATAATATATTATTAATATAATTTAATAAAAATTTTTCGATTTTTTTATTATAAAGATAATTTTATAATATATTTTGAATAATAAGATTTATTATATAGGCTAAATAATAAATATTAAAAGAAAATTTATTATTAATAACTTTTTCGTAATTATTTAAAAAAGTTTTAAAAAATAAACTATTATTTAAAGCGTTATTTTTTATAATATTATTAAATAATTAGTAAAAAAATAATAAAAAAATAATAAATAAATAAATAAATAAATAAATAAATAAATAAATAAATAAATAAATAAATAAATAAATAAATAAATAAATAAATAAATAAAAATATTATACCTGAAAATATTTTCTAGTTTAATATTAAAAAAAAGGTTTATTATTTTTTAAAATATTTTATAAATATAAAGCCCGGTATAATTAATAATTAGCTTTTCCAACCTAATTAATTTATAAATTAAATTAAATTTAAAATCGATAAAAGAGATAATTACTTTTAAAAAAAAAATATTAGCTTTAAAGGTTTAAATATTAAAAATAACCGAAAAAGTGCTATAATTATTAATATATAAAGCTAATTTTTTATTAAAAATATTAAAAGCGCTATTAAATATTAAATAAAATATAACTTTAATTTTATTTTTATTAATAACCGAAGAATTTTTATAAATAAATTAGTATTAATAATATAAAATATTAAAAAAAAAACGTACGGGTTATAATATTTTAATAATTTTTAAAATAAAGTAAAGCTTATAATATTAAATAATAAATTATTATTAATAATAAAATTTAATATTTTTAATAAAGCTTTATTTTTATTAAAAATGTTTTCAATAATAATATTATTTCGAGCTTTTTTTCGATTTTATAAATTAAAAAAAAAATTAATATTAAAAAAAATATTTAATATTTTAGATTTTATTAATAATTAATAAAAATTATAATAATAATAAAATAAAATAAACTTATTTAATGTTTTTTTTTTTTTGCTTTAAAAATTATAAGTAATAAAAAAATAACTAATTTAATAATAACAAGTTAAATTTAAAGCTTTAAATTTTTTTTTTTTAAAAATTAATTTTAAATTATATTTATATTTAAATAAATTAATAAAAATAAATAAAATAACTTATATAATGCAAAAATATTTTATTTTTTAAGGAAAATTAAAGTCGATAAGTAATAATTTCGAAATAAATAAATTATATTAAAAAATATAAATTTTAAAGCTTATATTAAACGAAAGTTCGAAATTTTCTTGGTTTTTTTATTATTTTTATATTTAAAAAAAATAGTAAATTATTTAAAAGTAATTATAACTTTTGAAATAAATTTATTATTAAAAATAAAAAAAAAAGTTATTTTATATATTTTTTTATTTTAAAAAATAAAATAAAAAATAATAAAAATAAAATAAATAATAAGGTTAAACAAGTATAATAATAATTATATAATAGCTAAAATATTATTAATAAAGAAAAAAAAATAATTTAAAAAAAATGATTAATTATTATATAAAAAATTAAATTAATAAAAATAACTAGTATTATTAATTATTTTATATTATAATCTTATATTATTAATTATTTTATATTATAAATAATATTACCCATAAGTTATTAACGTATATAGGTTATTAACGTATTTTTTATAAACTTTTTATTTTTTTCTTTTATTTTTTTATTATTTTATAATAATATAATAGTTTAAAAATTTAAAAAAGTTAATTTAAAGCTAGTAATTTAAGCTAAAAAATATAATTTTAAAATTTTTTTTTGTAAGCTTGTTTATTTTTATAATGTTTTCGACCGTATATTAAAGCGAAAAATCGACAGCAACGCGCTTTATTACGACGTAAATATAATAAAGCGAAAATTAATAATTTATAAAAAAAAAATTATTATTAAATATATTTTTAAATTAAATATATAAGCGTTTTTGCTTTAGCTTTATTATATTAAAAAAATAGTTAATATTTTTTTATGTAAATATAACGCGTTAAAAGTTAGCGTTAATTAAGCTTTAACTTTTATATAACGATAATTTAACTTTTAAACATATTATAACCGCTAAATTAATTATTAATAAGCTTTTAACAAAAATTTTATAAATTATTATAAATAGTTTAAGCTTTTAAAAAATATAATTAAAAAATATAATATATTAAAAAAAAATATTTATAATTTCGATAAAATAAAATTTTTAATAAATAAAATAATTATTAAAATAATTATTATAAGCTTTAAAAAATATAAGCGTTTTAAATAAGCTAAATTTAAAAATAAAAAATAAATTATTATAAATTAAGCTATTAATTTTTAATTAAATAATATTATTATATATTATTTTTTTAAATAAAGTTTATTTTATATTTTAATATTATAATATTATTTTATTATTAAATTAAGTTATAAACTTTTTAAATAATAATTAAATTAATAATATATTATATACTAGTTATAAGAGATATACTTTATATAGTTATAACGGCATAGTTAAAATATATAAGATAAATATATATATATATTTTTCTTAAAGATAGTTCGACTTAAATTTTTTCTTTTTTTAAACTTTAGTTTTATAATATACCGACTATCGTTTAAGATTATTATACTTAACCTAAAAAACTTTTTAGTTATTTTAATAATTTTAAAGCTTTTTATTAATAAGTTATTTATAATATATTGTTTAAAATAATATTTTTTTATCGACTAGCGATTAAATTAACTATATAATTAAAAGATTTTTTAATTATTAAATAATTAAATTAAAAAATATTATAAAACTAGTTTAAAATATTTATAAATAATAGTTAAAAAACTAATTATAATTTAAATTTATATCTTTTAATAATAAAACTATTAAATATATTTTAATAGATGTTATAATAAATTAATGCTAATTTTTAAGACTTATAAGAATAATTAACACGGCAAAAATATTACGATAATAATTTACGTCGATCTCGGACTTTAGTTATATTTAAATTAAAAAAGAAATAAAAGGCATAAAATCAGCAAACTATAAAAAATAAAAATCCTAAAAACCCTAAATTATTTAAGTTTTTTAATTTTAAGTTTTTTTATTTATATTATTTACGTTATAATAATAACTATTTTAATAATATATTATTATTTTTAAATTATTAGTTTTTTTAAAGCTATAGCTATTAAGATTTAAAATAAAATTATATACGTTATAGTAATAATTTTAAGTTAAACTAAGGCTATAATAATATTAACTTTAATTGTTTAATTAAGTTTAATTATTTTTATTTTAGCTTTAGTTTTAATTATAATAAATAAACTAAATAAGTTAAAAAGCTTAAAATTATATTTAAAGCTGCAAAATAAAAGTTTTATATTAACGCTAGCAAAATTATTTATATAGTCGGAAAAATAAATTAAAAAATAAAAAATTAGTATTATATTATATTTTATCGCGGAATTTATAAAAAATAATATTAATTAAGCCATAATTAAAAAGTTTTTTTTAAATAAACTAAAAATAAAATCCGTTAATTAATTATATTAAAAGTTAATATTAATATATAAAAAGAAAACGCGAAACAACGCTTTAACCAAGATTTTCGTTTATTTAATTATTATTTAGCTTAAATTAAAAGTTAAAATATTTTATAAAACTAAAAAAAAAAGGTTATAATTTATTATTTAAAACTTTTTATTTTACTTTAAAAAAAGATTTAGAATTTTTATAACTTTTTACCGGCAACTAAAATAAATATAATTAATATAATATAATAACGTTAAAAATTAATAACTAATAAACAATACAATAAAAAACCTCGAAAACTTTCTTAACAAAATAATATATAAAACTTTACTAAAAAAAATAAAGATTTTTAATAAAATCAGCTATATTTATTATTTAACCCCTCGTTTAAATACTTTAATAAAAAAAATAAGTTCAACCGAGAATAAAAATATTAATAAATAATTTATAGTCGAAATAACTATTATTATTAAAATTAAACCTTTTAAAAAAATTATATTAATAACTAAAAAAAATTTTTTAACTTACGTTAAATTAATATAAAAAAAAAATAGTTTTAAAAACTTTAAAAAAATTAACCGAATAAATAAAAATCTAATTTAAATTTTGTTTGCTATAATTATAACCGAAAAAACTACTTTAGTCGAAATTGTTTAAAACTTAATCGGCGACTAAATAATAATCGCAAACAGTAAATTCAAAAAATATAAATAAATAAGCCGCGAGATAAATATAAATTAAATTATAATAAGTTTAACTTTAATTATATACTTAAATATAAATTTTTATAAACCCTAGACTTTAATTTTTATAATAACTAAAAAAACAACAATTAAGCCAATTTTTATTTAATTATTCTAGTTAAAAAAATTAGCCTTATATATTTACTTTACGTTATTTTTATACCTTATATATTATTCGGGTGCTTAATCTTAAAAAGCCTGCAATTAAAACCTATGCTAATTTAAATTTATACGTTAAATACGATTATATTAATATTACCTTTACTTTATATTATAAGCTAAAAAAAACACTTTTTCGTATTTATTTATTATAATATACCGTAAATAATAAATTTTTAATATATAAAACTTTTTAAGTTAATTATTAATTAATTAATTATTATAAAATTATTTATAAATTTAAACGTGCTTATATTAATATTTAATATAATAACCGCTTAAAAAGTAATTTAATACTATTATTTTAATTAATATTAAAAAATTAAAATATTATCTTTAATTTAAATATAAATCGTTAATTTTATAAATTATATTATAATTATTTTAAGTTAACTCCACTTCGTGCATTTATTTACGTATATAAAAATTAAAAGTTTTATTAAATATTAATTTAATTATTTAAACCTTTATTTTTAAAAAAAATTAAACTTATTATTAATTTTTTTAAAATTAATAAAATTTTAGCGGAGTTTTATAATTTAAGCGAATTCTTTAATATTAATAACGCTAATAAATTACTTTATTTTAATAAAAGTAATTTTATTATTAACTTAAAAAAAAATATAATAATTTCTTATTATTTAATATATTTATTAGCTTAAAATAAATTAACTAAATTATATAAATAGTTAGCCGAAATAATCGAAAATAAAAAAATATAAAAATCTACTAACTTTGCTAAGGCACCTATTTTATTTATACCTAAAAAAAACAATATTTTACGCTTTTATATTAATTATAAAAGACTTAATATTATTATAAAAAAAAATTATTATATATTCTTTTTTATTTCGGAGTTATTAAATAAAATTGCGCATGCGAAAGTATTTACGAAAATTAACCTTAAAAATATTTATTACTAAATATATATACAAGAAAAAAATAAATAAAAAATAGCTTTTCGTACTCGATATAATTATTATAAGTTTTTAATTATATTTATAAGTTTATATAATACCTTAATTATATTCTAAAACTATATATATAAAATACTTAACGATATTTTAAATATATTTTATATAATATATTTTAACGATATACTTATTTTTTTCGATATTAAAAAAGTTTATATAAAACACGTGCAAGATATTATCAAAAAACTATAAAATATAAAATTATATACTAAGCTTTTTAAGTGCTAGTTTTATTAAAAAAAAATTAAATTTTTAAAATATATTATTTCCGGCTAAAAAATTAAAATAAATCTAGCTTAAATTTAAATTATTAATAAATAATTATTATTAAATACTTATTATATATTATAATAATTTCTAAGGTTTTATAATTTTTACTGCCGCTTTATCAATAAATATTTCTAGGTTATAGCTTTATTATTTTAATACTTAAAACAAAACGCAATTAAAACAAAAAAAAATAGAATTTTTTTCGATATACTAGCAGTAATAGCGTTTTATAAGTTGTAAATATTATTTAAAGAGATTATTTCCTTTATATATTTCGACCTTAAAAAATAAATATTAATAAAAACCAACGCTTTAATTATAGCGTTAGCAGAAATTATATTGCAAAAAAATAATCATAGTTAATAACGCTTTATTACGTTTTATTTCTATAAATAAAATAAATATAAATCAAAATAAAGTATATTAAACCAGAAAATATATATTATAATAAAATACTTTAAATATTAACAGCATTATTTATAAAAAAACAAGTTATTTATCTAGGTATTAATTAACTATAATAATTTAACGAGATTTATAAAAAATTTTAAATTAAATAGTCGGCAAGCTTAATAATATATTAAATTAGCTTTTTATAATTTTATTATTAAATATAAACCGGGCAAGCGAAATAAAGCTGATCTAGCCTTGCGTTGCCTTAATTATATATAATAAAAACATAAAATATTTAATTTATTTTTTATATTAAAAAAAAAAATTACGGTTATATAAGTTTTTATAAAAAAAATATATTTAAAAATATTAGTTAATAAAATATATACTACTTGCTAGCTAATTATTTAATAAATACTTATATAAATAATTACGCGCAGTAAAACATAAATAATTATAAGTATAAAAACAATTAAAAATCTAAAACTATTAATACTACTTTAAAACTTAATTTAAAATATTTAATAAAAAAACCTTAAATATTAAATAAAATATTATTAAATCTAAAATAACTTTAATAATATACTTTAATAATCATTTAAAAAATTTTTATTATATTATATAAATAAAGTTTATATACTTTTAAAAAAATCTATATATTTTTAATTAATTAAGTTATATTATAATAATTTATTAATAAAGCACTTTAGCTAAAACTAAACGTTTAATTTATTAGCACAAAAGTTTTATTAAAAAAATATAAAATATAATATAAACAAATATATAAAATATTATATAATTTACCTTAAAATAAAAGCAAAATATTATTAAAAATATAGTAAACTCGATATATTATTATTACTTAATAAGCTTATATAAAAAATATTAATAAATTTTATTATTAAATTACTAAAGATATTTTATAATAAAAAACTAATTAATATAATATTAGTTATTATTAATTAATTTACTAAAGTTATACACTTATTTTTAGTTAATACCGAAATAATTTTAAATATATTAATAAAACTATTTTATTAAAAAATTAAATATAAATATAATAGCTTAATAAAAATAATATTTAATTAAAAATTAATATTTATAAATAAGTTTTAGTTAAAGTTATATTATTATATTAAAATTAAGCAATATTATTTAATTACGTTTTACTTTAAAACCAATAATTAAATAAAGCGGATAAACTAAATAATTAAAATATACTTATAGTACTTTATAAATGCTAAAAAAATAAATTAGCTATAATTATTATTAATAATATATTATATAATAAATTTAGCATATAATATATTTATAAACAAGTTTTTATTTAAAGCTTTATTTAAATATATATTAAAATTTTATTTATTTATTAAAAATAATTTTATATTAAAAAAAATATTAATAATATAAAACTATTTAAATAAGCTATAAATTTTTTGCGAAAAGCTAATAAACTAATAATATATTATTAATAATATATATTAAAAATATTATAACTAGAAATATTAACTAAAAATATATAAAACAAGTTAATTAATTATATTATTTACTTAAAACCTTAAACTTAAATATTTTAAACTATTACTTAAATTTATAAGTTTATTTAAAATATTAAGCTAAATTAATTTATAAGCATATTACTTTATACTTTTAATATAATATAATTATATTTATAATATATTTTTAATTTAATTATTAAAACCTTAAAATATAAATATACACGATAGTTTACTAATATTAAACCTTAAAAATAAAAATAATAAATAAAAAATAAAAAATATAATAAAACAATAATAATATAAAAGCAAATTATATTATAAAATTAAATAAAAAAAATAGCCTTTAAAATATAATTAATAATTATTAACTATTAATATTATAATATTAAAAATTATTAAAACATTTAAAAAACGCTAAAACAAAAAAAAAAAAAATATTTTTATATTAATAAAAATTAATATTAATTATTTTAAATTTAAAATAAAGCTTATTAATATATATACTAAAATACTAGCCTTAATTATTATTTATTTTAATAAAAACTCTAATAATATTATACATAATTAATCTTTATATTTACGTAATAAAAATTAAACTTATATTTTAAATATAAAAACTTACGCTTAATTATTAAGCCCTACGCGAAAAATATATAATCTAACTATTTTTTAAAAAAAAAAACGTTTTAATTTTTTAAAAAGCTTTATAAACCTTTCCAAAAAACTACGCTTAATTTTTTATATATAATCTCTTTAATTTCGGCTTAAAAAATAAAAATAACAACGCGTTAAGTAGAAAATCCTTAATTTAAATATTAAATACGCAAAAAAACCTAGCAAAAATAAAAAAACTATATATTATAATTCTAAACTAATTAAAATATACCTTAAATTATATATAAATTATAAGCAATTTACCGCGTTAATAAAAAAAAATTAATATATAGCTTAATAAAGTATATAACGATTATAATAAATTTTTTTATAATTTACTTAAAAATTTTAAATATAATATTAAAATATAAATTATATAAAAAATTAATATAAATTATTTTAATATTATTAACTTTATTAATAAATTTAAATAAAGCGCGATAAGTCGATAAAAATTATAAAAATAACTTTAATAAATAAAACTATAATATTATAACTTTAATTTAAATAAGCTTTAAAGCACGCGCGATTAATTAATTATTTAAATTTAAAACAGATTTTTTATTATTATTTAACTTAAAATTAAAAATAAAAATACTTTACTCTACAAGTTTATAAAAACAAGTTATATTAAATTAAATTATAATTAAAAACTAAATTTAATTAATATAATAAAACTAATATAAAACAAAAATAAATATATTTATAAGTTTATAAATATTATATTTGCTTATATAAATAAAATAAAATAACGACTTAAAATTAAAAAAACTATATTTAAAAATTATAAAAAAAGCTTTAATAAAATTAAAAGCTTTTTTTGCGCGGCTAAAACACACATAATATATTTATATACTATAAATAAATAATAAATCGGCTTATTAACTATAACGTTTATTTTTTATTTTATTTAAAATTTTTTATTATTTTTTTTTATAAAATAACGCGGTAAAAACATAATTATTAGCAAAAACGTTTATAAATAAAATATAATTAATAATATTATTAAATAAAATAATATATTTACTTTAAATATTAATAATAAAAGCAGCAAAAATAGCAAAAATAATAAAAATAATATATATAGCAAAAAAATCAACGCCGAAAAAATTATTATTAATAACGTTTAAATTTAACTTATTATTATTATTATTTAAATCAATAAAAAAAATAATAAGCTTAAAAATAAATATTTATAGTTTTACGGCCAAATTATACTTAAAATTATTTTAATTTTTATTTAAATTAAAAAAAGCGATACTATAAGTATAAGCATTTTAATATTATAAAATAAACATTTTAGAAATATTATTTTATCGGGCGTTACTACGCTTACCGTAAGTCGTAGCGGCCGGGCAAGCTTTTTTAGCTAAAATTTTTTTAGCCAGCGTTTTTTTAGCCAAAGTTAATTTTTTATTAAAAGCTATAAAAAATAAAATAAATTAAATAAAAATAAATAATAAAAAATAAATAAATTAAAAAAATAACGGTAGAAAATATAAAAGCTAAAAACTAAAAATTTAGCAGCGGTTAAAAAAAAAAAAAAAAAAAAAAAAACTAAAATTTAATTTAAATAAAAATTTAATACTTTATTATAACAAGCGTAAACAATAAAATTTTATTATAAAAGCGGTATAAAAATAGGGCAATAAATTATATTAATATAAAAATACTAAAATATTTAATATATTATATAATACTTTATTATATAATTATTACTATTTATTAATATATAATTAATTTTATATAATAAATAAACTAAAGCTAGCTTATATAAAAAAAAAAAATAATTATTATATATTAATTATAAAAAA